>QJNU01000062.1:151854-191929 GCA_004154915.1 Monosporascus ibericus | reverse complement strand
CATATATTTGCCAGCAAACTGCTGCATCTAGGAAAAACCTTCTAGATATTACCAGCAGGAAAACCTTATATGATGCCGTTAAGATAATAGCGAAATTGGTACATACTGATAAATTTAAACGAAACGATAACGGGAATATTCCGAAAAACTGACGAATTACGAGCGATTAATTAACTTTATGGGATATTCCGAAACCTAATACGCTTTTAAATTACATAGGTAATAAAATATGATATTTCCGTTCTTGTCTTAACGAATGCTATCGGATAATGGTATTAACAATTTTGGGTTCCGCGTAATAAGTAACATTGCCATTCGGTTAATATCGTCTTCTATTAGTTGTTAACGAAAGGGCTCCGAATCAAAAGCGGGGTTTAGGTGAGAAATTTCCGAATCATAACTAGGACGTTATCTTTCTTCCTTAAACCTAGGTGATTATGGAGGTCCAGTTTACGGCTTAAGCTATTGCAATTCGGTTACAAACTCCTAATATCGTATAACGAAAGCTATCATTCCTTTACGGGTTATTGGGAACGTCTGGACTTATGTTTTAAGGGTATGTCGTAATCATTCCGCCAGCTTTGCGTAATAATAACGCGCATTTTGCTGTTAAGTACGTACGGTCGGGTTTTGGTCCTTTAAGGATTGTAAATAATTATCAAAATCCTTAAGGTGTTAACTTAATCGTTATATGGCTTACTTTAGTAATTCAGTTATAGCAAGCTTATAATAACTAACGTTTCGAATAACTGTTTTAATCCAGGATTTAAAGACGGACCAATTACGGACGAATTTCGTTAAGTATTCGGCGTTATCTCGCTAAACTTTTCTATCCCATAAAGGCCGACACTAAGAATTTATTTTAAAGATAGTTAGGTTAATACGTTAGGTCTGGCGACGATATTTCTTTGGAACGGCATCGAAGGCCCGCCGAAGGTCTGCCAGCCATTCGTCGCGTTATCGGTTATTATACTTTAATATAAAGGTCGTTATGGACTTTTTAAGGTTAACATCATTTATATCCGAATCCGAATTTTAATCGGAACGCCGGCGCCGCTTGGAAGAAAGTGAAAAGGATAACTTAACTTCTAGCTTTGTTTGTTTTCGACGTAAGTTTATTAAGCGCTGAAAATAATTAATTATAACTTATAATACCGTTTCATTATCTTCTCCCACGTTTCGATTCGAAAAGGATTCGCCTTCGAAACGGGATTAACTTTGCTATGTAGTACTGTAGTTTCGGGTTATAAGGCGCGACATTTTAAAAACGTTAAAAATAATAACACTTTAGCTAAGGTGATTATAACACAAATGTCAGAATTGTTACATAGGGGCTCTTAACAAAGGGCAGGTTGGTTATATTCAGAACAGAAAAGCTGAACAAGGACTGACATCTAGGGAACAAAAGAGAAGAGAGAAAGCCCTTTAGGCCCTGGAGCGCTATATATACAGTTAGGATGACTAGCCTAGCTGGCGCCATGACACCCTTATTAACACGTTAATCAAAGATTTCGATAAAAAACAGTGCCGTCGCCTCTTAATTAACTGGATCGTCGAAAGAAATCATCCATTTACCATCGTTAGAAAGGAAAAACTATAAATTATCTTCGAATACCTTAATCCTTATATAAAAAATCAACATACCCATATCTCTGCCATTACTATTAAAATACTTATTACCAACGCCTTTCATAAACATAAGCAATAAATAATAAAAATATTATTACGTTCGCCGGATTTTATTTATATTACCTTTAACGGCTAGAAATTAAATAATCGCCCTTCGTTTTATAGGATTTATTATTTTTTCCGCAATAAAAAAACAGTTTTATAAACTAACCTTAAGGTTACCTAATATAACTGCAAAAATTCTTAACATAATTAGTACCTACGGAATTAAAAAAAATCGGCTATTTTACCCTTAACAACGCGAAAAATAACGATATAATAATAAAGGTAATCGGTAACGAATTTGGCTTTAACGAAGCTTACCGCCATAACCGCTATATAAATCATACGCTTAACCTCTTTACGAAAATGCTATTATTTGGCCACAATATTAAAGCGTTCAAAACTTTCATATACGGCGAAAAAGCGCTTACTATTACCAAACACAAACTTTAGCATAAAAAAAACCCCGTCGGAAAACTTTATAACCTAATTATTATTATTTATCGCTTAAATAAGCTTTTTAACATATTACGAGTTATTTAAACGGATCAAATTACCGCTTTTACCAACTTACAAATTAAAACGTAAAAGCCTTTTAGTATAAAACTTAATAACATAACGAGTTAACTTTCGCACCTATATATAATCCGTTAAACGCTTACGTTACGTCCTTTTTTTAATATATTAATCCTTAAGTATAGGCACGAATAAAAAATGGAAAATTATATACGAAAAAGGCGTATACGAAAAGGTATTATTATATCTTATATCCTATAGGCGGAAAACCAGCTAATAAATTACGATTAGGAAATCCTAAAGCTTACGGCGGATATCCTTATATATTACGAAAATGCGGTTAAAATCCTTAAAGGTAACGATATACGACGGTTACGAAAACGTAAATAACTAAGTTCGTACGGTAACATATAAAATATAATCCCAAACTTCGAATTCCTATTTAATGCGTTAAAAAAATTCAAAATACGTGTTAAAAACCTTCTTAATTCGCGATATATAATTACAAACCTTAGCTTAACCTAACTAAAGTTAAACAATTATTATACGAAGCTAAAAAAGACCCCGATATATATTATTACCTTCGCGCTTTATCCTACATACCGGTAATGCTAATTCGAAAAGAAGTAAACCGATCACCCCGAATAAATTTAATACGTTCGCGATTAGGTAAAAGGTATATAATTTTAAAAAGAATACGCCTATATAAAGGTATTACTACGGGCAGAATATAAGCGACCAATTAAAAAAGCGAAACGTTATTATAACTTATTACAATAACGCTTCGAATAATTACGATATAACTCTAATACCGTAAAATTAAACAATTCGGCTAACATAAAAATTCGGAATACCCTTAACGAATACAAAACTTAATATATAAACTTCGAACATAAGGATCGGAAGGTTTAAAACCTTATTACATATTAAATACGAAAAAACGTAAAACATTTTCGCCTTTTTAATATAACTCTTAATTTCTTAACGATATAACTTATGTTAACAAAATATAAACGTCTCTTTTTAACTACAGGCCGAATAATTAACAAATTACGTAATAAGCTAAATGTTATATTAATTGAAATATATCAAACGTTACGTTCGTAACATAAAGCTAAAGTGATTAATAACTTCGATATATTATTTATATTTCCGAATAAAGCCCGAAAAATGTGAAGCTTAACGCCATAATTAATAAAAAAATCAAAAAATAGGTAACGAATTAAATTAACGCCATATCAAAAGATAAGATACTTAACGATAAAAAGGATTCGTTATTCGTTACGCAGGAAAGCGACCTTCCTTAAAGCTAGCTATATGTAACGGCTAAGGGGTTTAACCAACTATTAAACCTAGTTGTACGGTTTATGTTGGCAGTAATGTCGTGGGAAACTAAGTAATAATACGTTCAATAGTCACGTCTGGTAATAGCAGATTATTAAAGGTAATCTGGGTAACCAAGTTATATTATAAGCTGGTGATTTATTTAAGCTATGGTAACAAGTATATATATTTTTATTTTGGCTTAAGATGCTTAAGCGACTCGATCCTTTAAGTTCGTTTGGTCCTTTAAGCCCGTATGGCAGCTTAAGGAGCTTAAGGGGCTTGGCCCTTTAAGTCCTTTAAGTTAGTCACGTAACCTTTTGCTTTAGGTTGGGGTTAACTCCCTTGGGAGGTCCGACCGTTTGTAACCAAGACCGTTAGGTTATAACACGATTTCTTCCCTTCAGGATCTTTACCCTTAAAGATTAATTTGTTTATTTGTTAATTTTGATAAGTAACCTTTCCTTTTTTATATTCATAATGTCGGGTCGAATTAAAAAACGTCGTTCTTATTAGCGTACTAACGTTCTGGTTCTTTTAAAACGTATTAATCGTTTTGGTTTTATCATACCTTTTTGTTTTCGTTATAAAAAGGAAAATACGGATTGTAAAGTTATTCGTAATTCCGTAAAATGCGTACGATACGTTCGTTATGGCGGTCCGTATAATGTTTTCGGGTTTTTAGAACTGGAGCATTAAAAGCTTTTTAATAAGGAGGATCGTTTGGAACGTGAGGAGGAATAAGCCCGGGAAATATTATGGGTTGTTACGAACAAACTTAATCGTTTGTAAAAGCAAAAACGACTTTTTCGTTAACGGGGTATCGAGATGCTTCGTTATGGTATTAAAGGTGCGAAGGTTATGGAAAAATTCGAACGGTTAAAAAAAAACGGGAACAGTTAAAGGCGGCGGTTGTTACGACCACGTTAAGCCAGGTCGTAAATCCGGTTAATTGATTTAAATTTATTAATTAGTCGACTGTTAATTAAGGTGCATCCGTTATTACTGGTAAAAGTTCCTTAACAGGCGTTAGGCGTTTATAAGGTTCTTGGCAGGTTTCCAGGTGTTTTCGGAATCTGGGTAATTTTTCTATTTAATTAGATACTTGGTAAGTCCGTTTTTTCTTCGTATATCCAGGATTTTCTTTACTTCGTATGTTAATATATTTTTTTTTACTTGTTTTCGTATCTTATGTTAACCTTAATGATATCCGTTATTAACTCGAATAAGGAAATATAAAAAACTGGATAAAGTTTAACTTTAGGAGATAATTTTAATTGGTAATTATTTTCGGAAATTTTTTTAATAATTTTATATGGTCCGATATATTTACAGTTAAGTTTTTTATTTGGTCGTTTGCTTTGGATGTTTTTGGTAGTTAGGTAAACCATCTTTCCCTTCCGGAAGGTTGGTCCCTTTAACCTTTTCTGGTTATAATATTTCTTTATTTAATTACGTACGAATTTAAATTTTATCTTTATTTTTATGTATAGTTATTTAAATTGTTCTAACGTGAAAATTGCCTTAACGTTAGTAAGGCTTTCGCGTATATTTTTATAGACTTTTAGTATAAAACTAAAGTTGGCGTTTGTTAAAGTTATTTTGGTGCTTTTATAATAACTAGTATTATAGGCCAGTTACGTAATAGGTAACTTCTGGACTTAATCGTTCTGTTCGTAATTAATATAATATCGTAGGTAAATTTCCAATATTTAGTTGGTTTTTTCTGTTTATCCGGTTATTTAAGGTCTAAATACGTTAAATAGTTTATAATTCAGGCTTAGTTACGCCATAAGTTCTTGCCAAAATTTCGAAATAAATGTCGTTTCTTTATTTAAAATAATTTCCGTTAGTAATCCGTATACTTTTAAGATATATTTCAAAAAGATATAGGCTAATTATTTTGCATTTATATCCTTATTATATAATAAGAAATAGGAACATTTAGTAAATCGATCAACGATTACAAAGATATTATCGTAGTATATACCCGTAATTAAGTTTTTTAAAAGTGGGAATTTAGTGATAAAATCGAAGGTAACCGAATCCTATGGTCGTTTTGTGATTAGTAATGGTTATAATTCCCCATATGGTTTGTGTCGTCGAGTTTTTGTTTTATTGCAAATATAACACTATTATCGTACTTTCTTTATTACTGATTTCATTTTAAAAAAGTAATAAGTACGTTATAATCGTTCTAAGGTTTTATGGATCCCTGGGTATTCGTATAGCTAATGTTCGTATATATCTCTTACTAATATTTCCTAATATTCTTTTAAGACTTATGCTTTTTCTATTCTTTGGTCCTTAGGTAGGTTATCATTATATTCCTGGATTTTCTGGTATAGGTTAAAAAGTGCTACTTTAATCGTTATTATCTGTCGTAATTATAGGTATCCTTCTGGCATAGTGTTAAAGATCTAATGATTAACCTTGATTACTTTCTCTTTAAGGTTTGGTTTTCGACTAAATGCATCTACTCTGCCGTTTTCTAATCCTTTCTGGTAAATAATAATAAAGTCGTATTCTGCTAATTCTTCGGCATAGCGTAATTATCGTCCTATAAATTCTTTAGTAATAATAAAGTAAGTAAGGTTTTTATGGTCGGTATACACCTTAACCTGGTACAGGTTTCCCTTAAGGTAATATCTAAATTCTAAAAAAGCCTTAACAATAATTATAAATTCTTTATCGGAAATGGCGTAATTTAACTTTGTTTTTTTAACTTATAAAAATAAAAGGCAATAAAATATAAATGGCCTTAATCATCGCGGTATCCTACTATTACGCCCAAAACGTAATCCGAAACGTTGGTTTCAAGCTTAATTAGGCGGTTTAGGTCGTATATAATTAATATTAGCTCGTTGGTAATCGTATCTTTAATCTCTTAAAAAGCGGTTTTCGTTTTCGTTATTTAAAGGAATTTATTTCCTTTTCTCGTTAAATTAAATAATAACGTAATTATTTTATTAAAATTTCGAATAAACTTTCTATAATAATTAGCGAATCTAAAAAAAGCTTATACTTTTTTAACTGTAATAAATGTTTTCCATTTTTATATTATAGCAATTTTTTTAAAGTCCATTTTAATATATCCTAAAGTAATAATATGTTTTAAAAATTCCATTTTTTACGTATAAAACTGGCTTTTCTTATTATTAATTAAGAGGTTAACGTTTTATAAGGCTTAAAAAACTATATAAACGTATTTTACATGTTCCTTTTTATTTTTCGAGTAAATGAGAATGTCGTCGAGGTAATAAATAACGAAAATATTTAAATACTTCCTAAGTACGTAATTAACCATCCGTTAAAAAGTTACTAATACGTTTATAAATCCGAAAGGTATAACGAAGTACTTAAAAAATCCATACTTCGTCTTAAAAGCTATCTTTTATTTATGTCCTAACTTAATATAAATCTAATTATATCCTTTTTTAAAATTTAGGTTTATAAATTAATTAATTCCGTAAAAGCGATTTTTTATTTCGTTAATTAAGGGTAACGGTATTCTATCTTTAATCATAATGTCGTTTAATTACCTATAATCGATAACTCGGCGTAATTTCCCGTTTTTTCTAGGTACAAAAAATATAAGGTATCCGGTTAATAAGTTAAAACGTTATATATAACCTTTTCGAAGCTTATTTTCAAGGTATTCGCGTAATACCTATAATTCTATTTTGTTAAGGTTATAAATTAAATAAAATCTAGTTAATATCCTGTTTTTAAGGATTATCTTATGGTCCCATTTATTATGTTCCGGTAATTTTATTTTAAGTTCCTTACGGAATAATCGTTCGTATTTATAATACTATAAAGATACGTTAATTATAATCTCTAGCTTTAAGGGCTAATATTATAAATAATCGTTTATTTCTTGCAATTTTGTTTTAATAATAATAATAATACGTTATATTTTTTTATGGTACCCTTACTTTCCTTTATGTTTTGTTCCTGTAAGTAATAAAGTTTTTGTTATATCCTTATGCCTACATTCGTCACTATTTTCGATTAAATATTAAGATTTTTTCGCATCCTTTTTCTTTTTGTCGAATAAATATAAAACGAATTTTACCTAACTAGTTATTTAATCGATTAAAAGGTTGTACTAATATAATTATAGTTTTCCAAAAATTATATCGTAATTCCTTATTAAAATGATATTAAAATTTGTTATTTAGTTTCGTCCGTTAATAAAGATTTCGAAATAATTAATTTTGCGGTTAATTTTTCCGTTATCGTAGGCAAATATTTAACTTTTTACGTTCTCGGTAATATAAAATTCCATCTTTTCTTTCCATAGTAATCGAAATCGGTTAACCCCATCCGGCATAATATAGTTACCTTTTATTACTCCGCAATCCACAAATACGGTAAACTAATATATCCTAATCCTTACTTACAAGGTAATAAAATTATTCTTAGCTCCTATCGTCGCATTTAAAACCCTTCTGGAAAGCTCTTACTGGCTTCTCCGGGTCTCACCATCCTAACGCTCTCCTACAAATAGCGTTCGTTTTTTAACTTATCCTCCAACGCTTTAATACGTTCCTGATTCTATACGTTAAGAGTTTTCAGTTACTTTAGCTATCCTTCCTATCGGCGTAAGGTAGCTTCGAATAGGAGGACTTACGTCTGGAAATTTTCTCTAGTAATATATTCTAATTCGGGGGTTCCTTATCCCTTCTATCGTGCTTAAAATTAAGCGTCGTACTGCCTTATTTCCTCGTTCCTTTTCTTTATTTCGTATTTAATTTTTTGCTGCTTCTCCGGGTTATTCGTAAAGGTTAAACGAAAATTTAAGTTATTAATTACTTTTAAGGACGCTTTCATAACTATTTGGTAAATTTATTCCTTCTTTATCTTATAATCGTACCAACCATAATAGCATATAAGGTTTTCGTTAAAGCAACTCTTTCTTTCGGGCTAACTTGTTGCTACCGTAATAATGTTAATAGTATCTTCCGAGGCGAACGCTCTTAAATATCTATACTATCGTTAATCCTTAGGGTCTTTTTCAGTTTAATTATAAAAGTCGAATCCCTGGTTGTATATCTACGTAAGGCGTATCTTAATATATCGTTTTCCTTTTATATATCTCGGGTAATAAGTACGCTTGCACTAAATAGCATAAAGTTTCCCATATCGGTCTAGTTATCCTGGTAACAAGTTCTTATCCTAACCTTGGTATTCTTTAATCCATGCGTTTAATTCCAATTATTCGTACCGCTATCGCCGTTTTTTTTTGGGGGGGGAACGGGAAAGTAACTTATCCTTTAAAAGCTCCTTCCATCCGTCATATTCTTTTAGCCATTAGGTTATTATAAATCCTATAATAAAAGTTCGCTATTTCTAGGTGGCTACTGAAGAAAGTTTTTAACCTTTTATAATCCTTATTATATTTCCTTAAGGGGTTTGTGGTTATCCTTAATCTTAATCATGTTAATTAATTTATTATCGTTTCCTTAGTTATTTCGAAAAGGTCCCTAGGGAACTGGCGTCTAGGTATTCTATCGTGGCCTTTTAGGTGCTTTATATTAGTAGGTTTTATATTTTATCTTATTATAGTTAAAATATTTAATAGTACGTAGGTTACGTTATTATACTACGCCTAATTCTATAGATCCTAATGCTATTCCGTAAGATGTGTTAGTTCCTCGTAACGTATTAATACTAGGGGGGTACCTTGGCTTGTTGTTTTGCCGGTTTTTGAAATATCAGGTCCTTTAGGTATACTGTTGGTCGTCGATCTTAACTACCATGGCGATATAATCCACCAACTTTTCGGGGCGTTTGTCCTTAAATAATTCTTTTTATACCTCTTCTTTCAGACCGTTAAAGAATATAACTATCAATACCTTTTGCCCTTAATTAATTTTCGAAATTAATTAAATAAAGGAATTACCGTATCCGGAAGCTAATCCTTTCTGCTTTAGGTCCTTAATCTTCTTTTTAACCTTAATCTTTTCGTTTATTACTTTAAATACCTTTCTTAACGTTTCTTTAAATCTTTCGTAATCGTTATAAATAGCTATAATCTCTGCGGACCTTTATTAAAAAGGTTTGGTAACCTATTTACGAAGGGTAGATTTAAACCAAGTGGTTGCGTTTCCGGTTAACTATCCTATAACGAACTGGATTCGAAAAGTAGGTGTTACAAGTTTGATAAGGAAGTACTTAAAATAGGTACGGTATTCCGTAAGGAATTGTTATAGCTTGATGGTAATTCCGTCGAAAGGGGTAAACTTAATAGGTTTCAAAACTTTTCCGGACTCCTTTCCGTAAATTGTTTATATAAGTTACGCTGGCTGGGCTGGCTAATCCGGTTAATCGGGCTATTTTATATTAGCTTATTTTTTTAATTCGACTTGTTAAGCTTTTAATTAGTTACGGGTTTTTTTAAGGGTGTTAATAAGCTCGACCTTATCGTTAATAAGTTAAGTAACCGCGTTAATTAATTAATCGAATCGGCGCAAAGCTTTTTCCTAGGAAAGATTAGGTTAAGTTTTTTTATTATCGAAGTTTATAAGGTTATCCTCGGGGATCTTAAAGGTTCTTTTAAGGACGGGTTGCTTGCTGGAAGATATCGTATTAAGGGTATTGCTTAAAGTTTAATAATACTGCTAAATAAAAGTTTGTAACGTATAACGGTTAAAAGGTTTAACCAATTATTAAACCTAATCGTACGGTTTATGTTAGCAATAATATCGTAAGAAATTAAGTAATAATACGTTTAATAATTACGTTTGGTAATAGCAAATTATTAAAAGTAATCTGGGTAATTAAGTTATATTACAAGCTGGTAATTTATCTAAGCTATGGTAACGAGTGTATATATCTTCATCTTGGCTTAAGGTACTTAAGCGACTCGAACCCTTAAGTTCGTTTGGTCCTTTGAGCCCGTATGGCAGCTCAAGGAGCTCAAGGGGCTTGGCCCTTTAAGTCCTTTAAGTCAGTCACGTGACCTCTTGCCTTAGGTCGGGGCTAACTCCCTTGGGAGGTCCGACCGTTTGTAGCCAAGACCGTTAGGTCATAACACTATATATACATACTTTAACACCAAGAACGTTCCTTAAAATACCCTAAAACGGTCCACCGATATCCACCGATGGCCATCCATTTAGCAATTTTGCCAGTTCCATCCATATATTTTTGTATGGTCGTGGATGGACGTCAATCCACTCCACGGGGGTGGTTGGTGGCGTGGATTGAGTTGCTTCGACCTCTGGTAACGAGATAGCATGAACCACCAAAATATTGTTATTGCTGCTGTTATTCGCCCTCAGTCGGATAGCATGATTGGGACTCCCCTCAGCGGGCACGACCCCCGATTTCAGCAGCCTTACAGTTGACCTATGCTGAGCCGTCACCAAAGCTTTAGAATAGCCCCTGCCCTTTTGCTTACCACCGGATCCCGCCTGCGGGACTGAAGTACTGGCCAATGGTACTTAAGCTTTGGGTTTCCCCCGGCAATCTTTAGTTCAAATTTGAGCACAGTCATCTTGATGGGTCGAACCATATAGCTAACGGCGCCCTGGGTGCTCCAAGGGAACTTGGAATATTGCTGACCTGTTGGCGCAGTGGCTTACAGGGCGGCCACCGTGACAGAGAGAGTAAGCCCTCTCGGACTCCGTACTCCATACATGTTGCTCAGTTTCAGCCAATTAAACCAGTGAGTACTGTAAGCTTTCAGCTGGGTCTGACAAACAACCCCTCTCCTCCTCCCCAAAAGAACATTTTCGGGCTTGGGTTTCGGGCTTTCAAACGAAGGCATGTTGTCCTGCCGTGGCGTGAGGTAGCCTTACGTAGGTTGACGGAAGGTTTAATAAATTATTACTGCGTACGCTCAAATTATACTAACATCCCTGGATAAGTGCTATGATCCGTAAAGATCGGTAGCGGTTCAACGTTGTAAACCGAATCCCTGACCACAAACCCGCTTCAAACAATGTTCCTAAATCGACTCCCCAGAGCACAGCTGCTCCCCATTCTCCATCTACCCAGGATACATTGGTCCGAAGATAAGAAGGTGATCATTTCTCCAGCCTTGGGAAGGCCAGTCGTCCTTCCGCAGCAGCCAGATCATTGAGTAATGCCACCATCGTCGGATGCATGCCGAGCTCAGCGGCTTTCTGCATCCACTCTGTAGCATCTATCTCTTGGATATCTTGTTCGTTTTCCGTCACCCAACTTCGAAGATTATCCAATGGAAGTTCCAAGCCGCCTATATGGTGTAAGAACCTCACGCCCTCCTTCGCCGCTTTCTCTTCCATCATTGCGCTTATCACTCCTCTTGAGACCTCTTCTAAGGGGACGACATCGAAGGCACCACTCACGCTTATACTCTTATCCCTTACGGCAGGAATGGCTGGAACGGCACGCAGAAGAGACGCGTACCGGCGTATATTCTCCACGAACTCGAGACCCGGCGCAGCGCTCGTGTCTACTCTGCCCCAAGCTTGTCCCCGTGCGATCAGACTCGGTCGGTGAATCACAATCGACCAATCCGGATAATACTCGTGCAATCGCTCCAAGAAGACCTCGCTGGCCCACTTAGTAGCAACGTAGCCGTGGGCCGTTTTAGCTACGTCCGAAGGCAAGACCACGGATGGTGGTGGGTACGCAGCAACGGATTTGGGACCGAAAATGAATTGTTCTGCGCCCGCACCTCGTACTCCCTCCGGAGCGTCGATGCTTTTGAGTAGTGCTGCCGCGACCACATTCCCTACTGAAACGGTGCTCATGTAGTGAAACGGTAGGCGTCTTCCGGCACTATAGCGCACAGACATCGCGACCAATTCTTTCGTTGACTGTAAGTTCACCGCGCGGAGCGTGGCGTACGTCTTGAGGTACGACATATCGGCACCGTTGTGGATTATTGCGTCGGCCACTGCAAAAACAGCCGCAGCTTCACCTTCCGCCATGCCTAGGCGTGGCAAAACTAGATCGCCCTCGTGTAGCGTAACCTTGTTCTTGTCTAGGGCCATCATCTCGTGTCTGCTCTTGACATCTCGGACGCCAACACAATGCACGTGGTTCACGTCAGGACGTGCTATCAGGTCTCTAAGGAGAGCTCGCCCCAGCTGACCAGTCGCACCCGTCAAGACTACGACTTGGGGCCTAGCACCGTTTGATGCTGGCGTCGCCGTCATGTTGAAGCTTGAGAGTACACCTGGCAAGGATGTTTCTTCCTCCCAATCAACAGGCTGGGTTGAAACGTCGTGCCGCGCGCCCTGGTCGATCCAATGTGCCATGGCGCGAAGAGTGCTAGACTCGAACATGCGGATGAGTGGCATGTCAATATTGAAAACCGTCCTAATACTGGCTTGCAATTCAAGGAGTATTAAGGATGTGCCGCCGACGTGGAAGAAGTCCGTCCAAGCAGAAATATTAAAGCGTGAACTGAGTATCTGCTCCCAGATCTTTCTTAAGCGCGCCTCTGTATCCGTCAAAGCAATTCTAGGACTTTCTTTCATGATACCCTCAAGGGAACTGATTTCTGGTGGTAAGGGAAGTGCGGCCACCGCCCTACGATCGAGTTTGCCAGAGCTCGTCGTAGGGACCCTTTCTAAGCTGAGAATCGTTACTGGGCACATGTACCACGGAAGCTTCTCAGTTAGGCGGGTGTAAATGACTTTTGCGTCTGAGATATCTGCGGCATTGTTGAAAACAGCGTGGGTGACAAGACACTCAGGCTCGCTGGGTGATAACCTGCGGACTGACACGACAGCTTCGCGCACTGAGCCTTGAGCGGCATCTATTATAGCCTGCTCAATTTCAGAGAGATCAATGCGTAAGCCACGTAACTTGACCTGGGTATCAATACGGCCTTCAATAAGGAGTGACCCATCTTCCCGCCATCGGCCAAGGTCACCAGTACGGTGCAAGGTTTTCCAGCCCGATGCCTCGTCCTCTGAGCTGGCAAAGACATCTGGGACAAACTTCGTTGTAGTAAGTTCTTGGTTATTGAGATAGCCCAGCCCGACACCTGCACCTCCAATGTAGATCTCCCCTTGAACGCCGGGGGGCATGAGTCTGAGCTGTTCATCAACGACATAAACGGAGTAATTGGGAAGCGGGCGTCCGGCCGCAATGGGCCCGCACGAGGCTTCTAAGGGAACTTGCATTCCCGTACAAGCCAGAGAGGCCTCAGTAGGCCCGTAGAGGTTATAGAGTGCCAGTTCTGTCGCGCCTGAGGATCTAATTTGCTCTACCAGTGACACAGGCACTGGCTCCCCAATACAGAACGCGGTTCTCCAGGAGCCGGATTCGTAAAGTTCGGGATTGCCGTAGTGAAACCAGCTGGCGTACTCGGATGGTGTGGCACACGTGAATGTAACCCTCTGGCTAGCCACGATTCTGCTAATTGTTTTGGCGTCGCCACGTTGCCGCCGTGGCACAAGACACAGACTGCCCCCGTGGCATAACGCCGTGAATATCTGCACCAGAGAGAGATCGAAGGCTGGAGTCGTCTGTTGAAGCACTATCTCCTTCCCAATGCTATAAACTTGGGCGGCAGATTCAGTCCAGTTGCGCAGGCCCTCGTGCTTCACCAAAATACCCTTTGGCGCACCCGATGAACCGCTTGTATACAGTATAGCAGCCGGACTATTTGAGGTTGCATAGTTCGGAAGAGACGCCACTATACTCTCGATTTCAGAGACATCGATAGCTTGAATTTCCGGGCGTCCAAGGTTGCTTACGTGCTGTTTGCTGTTTTCATCCACAAGCACGATAGGTGGTTGACAGTCTTGGACTATGCCAGCTAGACGAGCCCATGGAAAAGACAACTCCAATGGCAGATAGACGTTTCCGGTGCGGAGTATGCCGAATAGGGATGAAATCCAGATATGGCTAGGCTCCATCAGTACTGCTATGGGGGAACCGATTGCAACGTGAGAATTTTGCAGTGCAGCGGCAATGGCAGTCGCATGGTTAGATATCTCTGCATAGGTTTTGGATATCTCCCCATGTCGCACTGCAACCGCGTGCGGGTCCGTACGAGTGATGTGATCTATTCTATGAACGACTGTCTCAGGCCATTGTGAGCAAAGAGATGGACCTATTGCTCAGGTCAGATGAGAGGCCTAAGTATGGCAATTAAGGGGTCAAAAGTCAGCTACTGACCTCGACTGAATTTCATGACTTCTCCAATCTCTTCAACACTAAACAGATCTGGTTGATCCAATGATAAGGTTGGATCTGTAACGAACGCTCGTATCAGCCGTTCGTAGCTCTGCGCCATGCGCTGCGCTTCGGCCTGGCCGTAGAGGTCTTTTCGCATCATTATCCTCTGGACACACTCGCCGTCGGTGTAATCCACCATCTCAAGTGTAATATCGTATCCCATCTTGGGCATCCCTATCTCAATGGCATGGAGTGCAACATTGCCCTTGTCAAGGTCCCAGCGCGTTTCTTTGAGCATCCCCTGTCTGTAGTTGACGAAGCACTGGAACAAGGACGTATATGATGCAGACCGAGACACGTCCAGCCTGCGAAATATTTAGAGGTTGGACAGACCAAAGCGCCAACATGGTGAACTGATAAAGGGACAGTAATGCAGAATAGGACAATTATAAAAGACTTACTCATTTAGAAGCACCTGAAAGGGCACTTTCGAGTGGGCCAAGGCTGAATATACCTTGTCACGAGTGTGATGAACAAGATCGGCGAACTTGGCGGAGGTCTTGGTGCATAGACGTAAAGGAACAAAGTTCACTAACGGACCGATGATATCCATTATTTCATCTTCGGTCCGATTCGCATCACCTATCCCTATGGCAACGTCTTCACCATCACTGGTGGGGGCATAGCGCAGCAGCAGGACACGGAAGACAGCAAGATAAAAGTGGAAGGATGTAATCCTGTAGCTTCGACATAAAGCTTGGACGTAGGCTTTCGTACTAACCCCGACTTCAAAAGCGGCACTTACGTTCTCATAGACGTTCAAAGCTGGACGCGAAGTAGCCTTTGAAAGGGTCAAGATTGGAAGTGGTGGCGGAACGGTGACGAACTCATTCTTCCAAAATTGAAGATCCGCTGCTAGCTTGCCACCAGCGATGTCTGAGTGCTGCTTCTCCGAGTAAACTGAGAACTGGTGCGTCTCATAAGCCCAGGCTCGCGTCGGAAAAGTATAGAGTTGCTGCACTCCCTTCAGCATGTTCTGGAAGGACATGCCATCTGCAATCAGAGGATGCAAGCCAGCCACGAAAAAGTGTTCCTCGGGTGATTTTGAAAGAAGCATCACTCGGACTGTCTGGCCTCGAGCTATGTCGTAGACGTGATGGTCTTGAAGTAACCTCACACATTTCTGTACCTCTTCTTGCCCTTCAATCTGTCTCGTTTCGAGGTGTAACGCAGTAGAGTTCATGATGGCTTGCATTGGCTTACCATCCTGCTCGATGATGCAAGTCCTCAGCGTTTCATGCTGCTGACCTAAGGAACGGACAGCCCTTTGGAAAGTTGGGATATCTAAGTTGCCGGTGATACGAGCCCATGCAGTGTGGTTAAGGCTAGTTTTGTCTTCCAGAAAGACCCAGATGAACCAGAACATCTCCTGGCTGAAGGAGAGCCTGAATGTATTCTGAATGGCCAAGTCTGGTATGTCGGCTACGACCGTTGGTTTGTCCACACAGACAATGTCTGACGAGATGAATGAGTCCCTGTCCGACTCCAAGGAGTTTGTAGGAGGATTGCTGTCAGTCCCTGAACCATGAGCGGATTTCTGGGGAGTCAACCAGCCGGAGACTTCAGTTTCTCGATTTTCTTTTTCACCCGGCTCCAAGCCTGGTACCAACTTTTCAGGGATTATTTCGGTAGCCATGGAGATAAGATCACCGATCGGACAACCACTGAGAATTTTCAAGACAGGTATGTTCACCTCCAGGGTCTTCATGAACCAACCTCGAATTTCGACAGCTAGGAGTGAATCTATCCCCATCTCGTCCAGCCGCATTGCAATCAAACTCTCTTTCCCAACTTGACGTGGGTCTAGATGGAATAGACTGTAAAGTTTAGGGAGCAGTGCGTCCTGGATGATACTGTAGATCTGTTTTCGGTCGATAGCTTGTGCCAGTCCCTTTTTTAGCGGGACTTTAGTTTGACTATTAGACATAACTGGCGAGACTTCATCGGCATTCCGGATAAAATGGCTCATCAAAGGGTCCAATTCCCATACTGGTCGATCATTGTCGTGTGGGCTAACTCTTCGAAGGCCACTCAGCACTTCAATGCTGTTTTCAGTTGCGCCAGGTCGCCCTGCAACGATGGCTTCGCTGAAAAGTTGGTAGAAGTCACGTTCGGATGTAGGAACTAGTGCCGTGGATCGAAATGCTGCTCGGCTATAAATCATCGTGTCCTGCTGAGCAGCATACCCGACGCCGTATATGGGCCCAATGTGGATGACAGATGCTGCCAATCCTTTCTGCCGGCGTTGCTCTGCCAGACTAGACATGAAGGTGTTGGCTGCGGAATAGTTGGCTTGTCCTGGTCGCCCGATTGCAGATACCACAGATGAAAAAAACACAAAGAAGTCCAAAGTGTTTTCTTGGAAGAGCTGGTTCAGATGCAAGCTTCCCTCCACCTTCGGCCTGGTGCCGTTCATCAGGTTATCCAGGGTCATGGCTCGGATCGCTGTATCCTCTAGAACCACTGTAGAAGAGAGTAATGGATGTCAGTGTGTCTCCATGACGGTAGAAAGATCCTAGGGTTATCGGAATTATTGGCAGACTACCCTCCATATCATGCATGGTGGAGCACCCTAGACCGGGCTACACAAGAAAAGAAAGCTCAAGCTTGAACATACTGGATCCTTGACAAACTCCACCAATGGGAGGCATGCTGCCGCATATCTCATTGTGAAGGGATATGACATGGTCCCTCACAGTGACGTCGCTAAACCGAGTGTATAGTCAGCGAACTCATTCAAGAGGACGATGCTTTTGCAGAGCGAAGATAGTAACCTACCATGAGGCTATCTTAACTGCGGCCCCTAGATCGCGGATATGTTTCAGCCAAGATGGTTCGATCTTTGGTATTCGGCTCGAGATCACGAAGTATTTGGCACCGTGGCGGACCATCCACTCACAAAGCGCAAGCCCAAGACCGCGGCTCAAGCCACAAAGCCAGTAAGTCTTTTGGCCAGAAAATGTGATCTGATTATCAACCGGTTGAATTTGTACAGGAACGCTGGAGGACCTTGTCCAGTCGACGAGCGAGTAGGAAACGAGTGTGTCGTTAGTATCTGGGAGTGACTCTGAAGGAACAAGGGGGAGCGCGTCACTCTCATTTAAGTCGATCCCGTCCAGAGGACAGGAAGCGCGAACAACAGCTTCGTGTAGGAGTGTTTTCATCTCGTCAGTTCGCGAGCTGAGAGGTAGCCGAGCCTCGGTGGCGAACAAGGACCTGAGACTCTCCCGGCGGCAATATGGAGGGAGCAGTGACAGGATGCGCTGCACAATTGGTTGAGATTGCGTCGGTACCGTGAAATCGACGAAGGCGGAGACACGAGTGGGAAGAACGCTAGAAAGCAAACGGGTGGGTGCGGATGAATGGATCCTGATCCATTCGAGGTTCGTTGGCTCTACTTTGTCTTCTGTCCCGGTAGTGATGAACAGGATCTTCGCACCAATCTGGCGTCCTTCATTGACTAGAACAGAGGCGAGGCTTGGGACTGGCTCGTAAACCAGAACAACATCTCCCGCAGACAGGCCCCTCAATAGAATAGAAACCAATAAGTGAAGGACAACCAGAGTAAAGAACCTGGCTTCATGGCCAGTAAGTGGTTCCACAGAAACGGATAGTTCTTCGGAGCAGGTGGCAACAGAAGAATGCGTGTGCGACAGTGCCAGTCGATGGTCGCCCCTGGCTATATCCTTGCCTAGAATGACGAACATGTAATCGAACTCAGCAATGCGGATGGCAGATAGGAGTGAATGGGTGACCTCAATATGCGTCAGAGCCGAACCAGATTTGGTGTCGGGCATGCGCTCTTGCCTTAACATGTAGTTCGAGAAAGGACCAATTGGAACTACACCGACGTTCTGATCATGACGCTGCATGGGAACCACGATGGGCCGTCTGAGTGAGTTGTAACGAATGTTCATATCTTTACTCATCATTAGTCGTGGAATCATGAGTTGACCTCTTCGATCCAACACCAGCTCATTCTCCACTGAGATGTGAATGCTGTCTTGGTTCAACCATTGGACTTCAGCCTGGAACCGCACCAACGCCTCTGCCAATGCGTAAACATTAATGTCGTGGGCATTTTCGAAGTCCAGCATTCGGTAGTTGAGAGTCGGCACTTCGCGGATAATCGAACGCATCAAACCGAGCATCATATTAGCATAAGGGTTGTCCGCGCGCCGCCCCTGCGATATCCAAAGCAGAACGCCTGCATTCATTAGCAACTCCTTCAGTGCTTCCCATTCTAGATCATTCATGTGTTGGAAAATTGGCGAGTCGAGCTGTACAAGGCTCAACACGGTTGAGTTGGATGTTATCCCAATCCCCGACAGATCGGATAAGGTACTCGCTGTTCTAATCCTGCTACAGTGCCCCTGCACTAAGGTCCTTGTTTGGGCTGCCAGCCTAGCAGTTTTCAAACCGTTCCCGCCAAGTATGATGAGATCTTCAATCAGTGTGCCGGGCTTGAATAACTCCAAAGGTGCGGGTGAGAGTGGGCAACGGAGAAAGGCGATTTTCTCATCCATAGCCTGGGCTACAAAGAGGGCGAAATGTGTGATGCAGTTCTGTTCTAGGTGCTCGGGGGTTGCAGCATCGCAACCTGAGAAGCCTGTTTGACGGAGCATGTGGTCCCATTCCACCAAGCTTATAGCTGGCGACAGCGAGCGGCCTTCATCGACGTCATGCCACAATTGCGAAAGGGCACCAAAGGTGAGCCCATAAACTGAAGATGTCGTCGGTTGTAGCTCCAGGACAATCAAATAGCCTCCGGGTTTTAATATGCGCCGGACATTCTCCAACGTCTGCTTAAGACTAGGCGTGCTGTGGAGGACGAACGAGGCAACTACTAGGTCATATGATTTCTCAAGAAACCCTTGTGAAATGGGGTCCTCCCTTAAGTCCAGTGTTCTGAATATTAATTTGTGAAGATGTGAAGCAAGTAGGGCCTTCGTCGATTCGAAAAGACTGGATGAGAAATTCGTAAAGGTGTAGGAAGAGAAGGTGGTCCCAATACCGTCCAGTATCATCTTTGTCAAAGCACCTGTCCCAGCACCGACCTGTAGAATGTTTAGATGGGGATTCCGATGTGTAAGCTGCTTCACTGTTTGGGCGAGGTAATGTGTGCAAATCCCTGGTCCCAGGCTTTGGGTAGAGAAACGTCCAACAAGCATGTCATCCAACTCAATTGCTGACTTCAAGCCTTTGATTACGTCAATCACGGATTCTCCCACTAGTTTTAGAAACTGCATGTCAACAGTGTGGGAAAAGGGCTCGGACGATGAAATTAATTCTTCGTATGTATCGTTTGCCCACTCGGGATTCCAGCAAGATCCGGGCCCTATATCTGTAGATGATACGATATTACTCGCGTAACGGAGCAGATGCGTGTATGGCCCAGCGATCCGTGAAGAGTGATCAAGAGGTATATCACTCTCAAGTACCCGCATATAGTAGGCTGCCATACGCTCAAGATGATGAGCTAAGCTCTGTTGCTCTTGTGTCAGGGGCTCGGCATTCGCAGCCACAATGTGAAGGGAAGGGTCTGCGACATCCCACACTAAGTTCGCAAAAGCTTCCTTGTCATCTTGAACTGTAGCGCGAGAAAGAGGGATGCCCTCCATTTCTTCGATCTGTATCATGGCATTGGCTACTCCAGGATCACTAGGGTAGACATCGCTATTGCCGACCATCTTATCCGTGTTCGGGTCATGCGAAGACACAAACGGTAAGGGGTCCCCCTTCGCGATTTGACTTGCGCAAAGGAAGGGGTTGACACTGACTCGCTTGATCTTTCCAGGAACATGGAGGGTCCAGAAATAACCATCGTCTGGGTAAGAATGGGCTAGAAGGATGCCTTGTAAGGCTGCATCGAGCAGCGCTGGGTGAATCAACAGTGCTGATGACTCGGCGATATTCAGAAATCCCGTAGAAGTACCAAGTTTTCTTTCCAGGTTATCCAATGCAACAAAGGGACCAGCCCATTGATACCCTAGATCTCTTGATGCTGAATAGAAGTCGTCTGCCCGGACATTGATGAGATTGGGTGGCTTGGCAGATTTAGCAGGAAGCGCGTCAGCGAAGGGCACGCCAATCGAGATTCGAATCCGGGCAGTGGAAAAGAGGCTTAGTGAGCCGTCCCCTTTGCCGTCTGAAGCGTGGTATCTGAAGTTGGCTTCAATAGCACTGTCCGCCAGGTACAAGACATCCGCCATGGAGACAATGACTTCGATGCTTGAGTCATCGACGTCGAAAACGAGAGCTCGACCGAATTCAAAATCAGCGAGTTCGATGAGTGATGGTGAGACACATCTATCTTTGCATGCGGCGATGGCAGCCTCGATAGCCGTGGCGACATACCCCGCTGCAGGGAAAACAATTTGATCTTGCAGTCGATGACCTAATAGCCATGGGATCTCGCTAGGTTGCAGGACATGACGCCAACGCATGTCTTGCTCAGTACTGTCGGGCGTCCTGTGTCCTAAGAGCTCGTGTACAGGTCCCGGGCGGAGACGAATTGCCTTTGCATACCTTGATTCGTTCCAGTGCTCGCCATGGTCCCAGGCATAGGCCGGCAGTCCTTTAATCAGTTGATATTGGGAGTCGCCGGATACAAAAGTGTCATAACTTTGAAGGTCAACTGCCTCCTTACCAAGTCGAGACCAGACATAGCCAAGACACTCGGCTACGGACTCAACCGCTGAGGAGCCACGACGAAAGAGACCCATGTAAGGTAATTCATAATCCGACGCATCCTGAATAGTCTGGAGAACAGGGCCTTGAAGCGCAGGATGTGGCCCTATTTCTAGTGCCAAGTCGAATGAGCCCATTGACTCGTGGGCGCGAGCGATGGCTTGCTTGAAAAGTACTGGACTGGCCATGTTATCGCTCCAATAGGTTCCCCCGAGAAGCTCACGTCTGCTGAGCATGTCGTCTCCACCATACACGCTCGAAATCCAGGTTGATCGCCCCCCTGGCCCTACTGGTATGTTTAGAGCAGCCAGTGACTTAAGGTATGCAGCTGAACAAGCCATCATGTGGTGCGAATGGTAAGCTTTGTCAATTTTAAGGAGTCTTGCAAACTTCTTCTCGTCGTCGAATATAATCTTAAGCTCATCGATAGCGCTTTGATCCCCGGATATGGTGATGCTCATTGGCGAATTAGCTGCTGCAATACATGCCCGATTTTTGAATTCTGGCTGATTTAGCAGTTCCAATGCATCCTCTACGGAAGTGCCGACGGCCATCATGGCTCCATGTTCTCCATTAGGGCCAGAAGCGAACCGTGCATGTTGACCCCGGTAGTGGGCAATGCAAATAGCTTCTTCAGCCGTGAGAAAGCCGGCCGCGTATGAGGCTGCAATCTCACCAGACGAATGACCGACCACAGCAGTCAACTCGATACCCGCAGCTTGTATCAGGTCCACTTGGAGGATCTGAATAGCCGTACAAAGTGGTTGCGAGAGTATGGCTTCACCGATGCGTGAAGTTGATGAGTCCTTACATAATTCTTGCATGAGTGACCATTGCGGGCGATCCTCGGTGGGGAGTTGAGAAAGTCGATCTTCCAAGCGTTCAACGATTTCTCTTAATGCTTTCGAATGTAAAAGCAGCTGGGATCCCATTCCAGCCCACTGCGCTCCCTGGCCAGTAAATATGCCAACAACACGTGGCTTTCCCAAATTTGAGTTCTTAATCCGCGAAATACGTCCTATGGCAGGTTGATCGCCATTGTCTTGCAGTTCGTGAAGTTTCGTATCCACTTTTGCGCAAAGATCATCGATAGTGGATGCGGTAATGGTTGTGGTCATCTGGAAGCATGTGCGGCGACTGTGCAATGTATAAGTCAGGTCTCGCAGACAGACGGTGGCTGCATTAGTCTGAAGGTAATCTCGAAATCGAGTCAAATACGCGATGAGAGATGTCGCTGAGTTAGCCGAAAACACTAAGGGTGTGAAAACAGCGACTGGTCGAGAGGTTCGCCGAGGATACGCTAGATCAGGAGGTGCGTAGCTTTCAAGGATGACATGAACGTTGGCGCCACCGAACCCGAAGCTATTCATTTGATGTGTCAGATGAAGTGGCAGCTTGGTTACGGGGACGATGAAGCAGAAAGAGTGTGACGATGCTTATAGATCTTACCTATTTACGCTTGCTCGTCGCGGATTATCTCGGACAGATGGCCAAGAAGATGCTGTCGTCGGCACTTTCAGGTTGGCATAAAACGGCCGAATCCGTGGATTCAGACGGTCGAATAAAAGGTTTGGCGGGACAATAGCGTTCTTCAAGGCCAAAGATGTTTTGAGGATCCCCGCAATCCCAG
The DNA here is from genome assembly GCA_004154915.1 of Monosporascus ibericus. Classification (NCBI taxonomy): domain Eukaryota; kingdom Fungi; phylum Ascomycota; class Sordariomycetes; order Xylariales; genus Monosporascus; species Monosporascus ibericus. The sequence continues at coordinate 168,909 of QJNU01000062.1, read as the reverse complement.
CTGTTCCCTCTGTGTGACCAATGACTGACTTGATACTGCCAACTAGAATTCGCTTAGATTCTTCTCCAGAGTCTCGGTGGGACTCGGCAGCTGCCGGGAAAAAGGCAGAGCTGATAGCCTCGGCCTCTGCGGCATCGCCCGCCAGAGTACCAGTCCCATGGCACTCAAAAAACTGCGGGCGATGGTTTGGATTATCTAGGTCCAGACCAGCTCGAGAGTAGCAGTCACGAATGAGCTGCGTCTGAGCGACATGATTGGGCCTGTGACCCCTCATATCAGCGTACGTAATCGTTAGGTAACGTTTGTAGTTCTTACGATGTGATCCCTTGTGTTTTCCCGTCTTGGGCGAACCCTGTCTCACGAATAATGCATTCGATATCGTCGCCGTCTTGAAGGGCGGCGCTCAGTGTTTTCAACACAACGGCCGCAATGCCCTCACCACGGGCATACCCTTTGGCGTTTGCGTCCCACATCCGACAACGACCATCCGGGGAAAGCATGTTCAATGAACTCAAGGAAATGAAACATTTTGGATCCATAATTAGATTAGCACCAGCAGCGATGGCTACTCGCGACAAGCCCGTCCGCAATTGTTGTACGGCGTGGTGCAAGGCAACAAGGCTCGAGCTGCATGCCGTGTCGATAGTCATAGAAGGTCCATGCCAGTCGAAGAAGTAAGAGACCCTGTTAGAGAGGATTGCGTTTGACGTCCCAGAAGCGTGATAGGTGCCTAGTGAGTGATCACTATCACGCATCAAAACTTGATCAAAATCGGCCACCATTTGGCCAGCATATACCGCGGTGTCGGAGCCTTTGAGGCCCTCGATCGTCAAACCGGCATCTTCCAGTGCCTCGTGCACAGTCTCTAGAAGAAGACGGCATTGAGGGTCCAGGCAGACAGCTTCAGCAGGGTTCATGCCGAAAAAGGAGGCGTCAAAGCGACGGTGGACGCCTTCGCCAGCCAGGAAGTATCCTTCCTTAACGTTAAAGTGGCCATGGTATTGTCCGCTCTCGTGGTAAAATCCCTGAACGTTGAATCGGTCAAGAGGAATGGGCTCTGCCAGCTGGCTTGGATTGCAGAGGAGATCCCAAAGTTTGGATGGCGATGTTGCTCCACCAGGGAAACGGCACCCAGAGCCGATTATGGCAATATCTCGGCTCGTAAGAGCCGATGTAGCCATAGAGGGCAACAGCAATAGCAAGGTGAGAGTGATCAAGACGTGTGATGATTAGGAGGAATTGTGTCAGTGGCTCAGACTCAATTGTACGGAGCCTCATATTTGCGACTCAAATGGTGCTTTTCCGATAGTATGTTATGCAATCATATAATCCATATCTAGTCACCATATGAAGGCGACTCTGAGGTTCGACGAGTCTGCGACGCTTACCTAGGTAGTTCGGACGTTACATGGCTGAGTGGCGGAGACACAAAGGGGCCAGACAAATCACCGACGTTACAGCCAATACGGGAAACGTATATACCGAGTCCGAAGGAAGCCATATCGTTGCGACTTTAGGTAGGCTATCAATTTCCGCCACTACATATGTATTGTGACTGGCCTGTGCCGCATGACTACAGACTAGGTCACAACAGACGCGCTCGGCTCGGGCGATGAGGAGACCATCGATGGTACCTCGTGTGGAGTCTTGGGGTTGCAATTGTCGCAGAATAGGGGTCACTTGCTTAGTCATCAGCGCCCCTAGGAGCTGTAGAGACCCCGTAACAACGTTGTTCCGGGGCTCCCACACTATATATAGAGCTTCCTAGCCACTGCTCTCTAAAGCCTAGATTATCCATGACAATTTACACTTCCCACACCTTATGCAACCTTTTTTCGCGATCAGCCTAACTGTGATAGTTATAAGCCCGGTGCTTTAACTGCGTAAGATAGTTACGGTTAAGTTGATCGCAACTTTTTTTTTATTGATTGAAAACTTTATTGCTTTTTAATATGTCGGATGATCTTATTTTTAAGGATGTGATTCTTAAGGATTGCTTTAGTTACCTTAACTGGCTTTTTTCCTTACGTTTTAACGCTTTCTTACGCGGTATATGGCATTTTATCGATCCAGATGCGCCTGACGTTAATCGTTTTATAGGCCTTCGTAAGCTTTTTTCGCTTAAGGAGTATATTACGGAATTTAATGCTTAACTAAGGAAATAATATATGCAGGTTTTGGTTTAATGGCAGAACTTTTACCTTAATATCGAGCAGCGTAATCCTATTCCCGAAACTCCTAAGGAGTTATAAGTTACGGATTTAAAGGAGTAGTATAAAATAGATTTTAAACGCTTTAAAGGTAACATCCGGGAGGAGGTACGCGAAACTTTTAGGATCGACGTAAAGTATACCAATATTTAGACGTAAATTAACGCGATAATAAAAAGCCAGATTTTAAGAAACGCTTAAGCTACCTTAATTATCTAAAGAAAGACGATTATTTAGGACCTTTTTAAGGAATTAAAGGATTAGCTCGTTTCTTTACCGTTAAGCACCATTACGACGGTACGCAAAAAGTACCGTAAAACCTTATGCCTAATAAAGGTAGGTTATATAAAGCATAATTAGTGATACCGGACCTAATTTACCGTTTATATTTAAACGAAGGCGTATAACCTTAAAAAAATTAAGGATCCGCTTACGGTAAAAAACTTTTTTAACTTTATATTAAAACGGCTTACGTTAATGTAAGGATAAATAAAACTTATTAATCTTATACGGGATAATTCGCTTGGTAAGCTTATTATAACTTTATAAAAGTTTGGGGTTTGGTTTTTAGTTATATGCCATAAAAATAATTTGTAAGTTAAAACCAAAGATCTTAAAATTTTTGCCACGTTATTACCAGGATTACCTTCCGAATCGGGAACGTTCTTGAACTTTAGCGCAAATTCTTTTTTACCGAGGGAACTTAATGGCCATAAATATCCTTATTTTAATACGTTAAACCAGACTTATAAGTAAAACCTTTTTAAATATGTTATTTTACGCCTGGCGATTACGGGGGTAATTATTCGGAGGATTACTTATCTTAATTAAAAAGTTTTAAAGGGGATCCGCAAACGTTTTAAGTTTAACAGGTGGAAAAAGTTTCGGAATAACCTTATAAAGCTTTTTAAATAAAAGGAATTTATTCGGGGTTTTATAAAATGATTAACGTTTAGCAATAACGGCGGTAATAATATGTAATTCGGTAATATTATTATAACGCTTATTAATTTTTATACCTTAAAAGTTTTTGATTTTATTTTAAGGATTTACATTATTATTTATTTTGGTAAGTATCTTTTATTTTAATTTATATTAATCGATAATTATGGGGCGAGGCATTTGGTAAATACCAAAAACCTGTTTATTCCCGGTATCTTTATGCCTGACTTTATAGGACAAATAATGGAAGCGGGATTTTTCTCGCTGCCGATTAGCGGTATGGGGGAAAGGGTAATTAAGGAAGTATTGCTGGAAGTTTTTGGGAAGTTATAATATAACCTTATCCTTAAAGATATGGTGGTAATAGAAAGTTTTTACGTTAATATTGTTTCGGAAGTTTTGTTAAAGAAAGTTAGGATCTGGTATTACGGTTTAAATTGTTCCCTTAAAAAGGGAAAGATTAACAAAAGCGTTATTTTTGCGAAATTTACTTAAGTATATAATTTAGTTTTTCTTAAATATAAGCCGTTTTCTTTTTATTTAAGCAGCTTATTAATAATTCCGTAAAGCCCGGCAGGAATTTTAATGCTTCCGACGATTAATAAAAGGAAAAAAAGAAGGCCGTAAAAGCGATTAAAGGATTCCTTATGCCTTCGTAAAGGAATAAAGAAGTTTTGGTACCTTAAGTCTGGGCATTTAAGATTTAAGGCATTAAAAACGTTTATTAAAAACGCTAGGAACGTTATTATCGAAAGAACGAAACGTTTAAAGTATAAAAGTTATGCTCGTACGTACGCCTTTAAAGTAATTTCAAAACGCTTGCCCGAAAACCGAGCTCCCAGACTTTTTTGGCGTATTATATGGGATTATTTCGATTACTTTATGGGGTTCGATGGCTTTAGGTGGCTCCTGGTAATCAAAAACGAATATAGTAGGAAACTTTTTGCCTTTTTAACAGCCGATCGTTTGGGAATAACGACGTTCCGTTTTATTAGGGACTTTAAGTATTAGGTACGCAGGTAATATAAGTTCCCCATCTACAAAATCAAACAAGATAATAATATTAGGACGATCGCGGTTAACGGATTTACGAATTATTAAGTATAATATACCGAAAAAGAAATTAAGCTTAAAATAATTCCCCCATATACCAAAAAACCTATAAAGGGAAGTAAACGAACAAGTTAAAAGCTGATTAATAAAGCTTTTCGAATAAAACTAGGAACGAATTTTTTAAAAAATCTTTAGCTTAAAGCAATAAAAACTGTAACATAATTATACAATATAAGCCCGAATTACGCGCACAATCTGCTGTTACTTAATAAGGTATTTGTACGTTAATTTAAGCAGTACTTCCGTTAATATAATCCTATTATTATAAACGCGATTACCGCAAACCTTAAACTTAACTGGTTCGGGATCTTCATATATAACGTATAAACGTATCCGTTAACAAAAGATCGAAAAGCTGGAAAAAAAAAAACAAGTATTTAAAGTAAAACCGAAAGTTTATATCGATTATTTAGTAGGATTCCGAACTTTTAATATTTACCGAATATAGGTACCCGAATTCCGTACCGTTATTACCATACGTAACGTTAAATTTAATAAGGATATTTTTTATTAACTAGAAAAGAAAAAGGAGGAAACGCTTACTTTAATTATAAGCCGGAAATTTGCAAAAAACCTTCAAATTTCCGAAAATTTTTTTAAAAAAGACCTAATCTTTAATATACTTAACGCGTAAGATGGCCTCCATAATAATTATAGCACTTTAGAAACCGCCGAAAGTTTTGCTTCCAAGCCTAAAAATTTAACGGATGGTTAACCGGAAGGTTAGAACTTAAGGGTAAGGAAGCTTACGGGCAAAGCTGGAGTTGATCGTAAACTTCTAACTCTTAAAAATATTCCTAATCCGGAAAGTAAAGTTTAAGGAGGCGTTTAAAAAAGCGAGCCTTAACCGTTAGCTAAAAGCATTAAGCCTACGGAGCTTCCGTAGGCTATTTACGAAAAAAAAGGCATAAAGAAAGCTTTCCGGGAAGTGCACTTAACGGGCCCTACAGGTAAATCAGCCTACTCGCCCCTATTTGGAATCAGGTTTGGGATTCCAATAAATAAGGAAAGTACCGGCGATTAGGGAAACCCTACCTTCCGTATTCGTAAATCCAAAAAAAATAAGGGAAAGTAATTATAAATACTTACTTGCAGGAATGAAAGGCTGCGGAAACGGGAGAACCTTAATAGTACCGTAAACGGTAACGCTTATTCGGTAAACGTTACCGTAATTTTTAGGAATAGTAAAATATGCTTAATCCTAAATTAAAATTGGGAGGATATTATTTATTTATTTCCGTTATTATAGCATGCAGTAAAATAAAGATATAAAAAGCTTTATACCTTTTATGTAATAATCGCGGTAAAGGCGTTACAAAAGTAAGTTAAGCGGCTTGGCGTTATATTAAGTAAACCTAAGATCTATAGGGATTAACTGGCAGCTAAGCTGCCGAAGTACTAAAAGGATTTCGAAAAGTACTTTTTTAAGGACGCCTTTAAGGAAAATGTTAAAAAAAAAATTAAAGCGCTTATAAAGCGCGGTATATAAAAAAAAATATCGATTATATAAGCTAAATCTAAATTAATCCCATTAAAATAAGTATTTATATATAAATTTGATAAAAATAGCTGGCTAAAGCGTTACAAATTACGTATTTATATACGTAACGATTTCCAGAAAATTAACTCGATTATTAATACGTACGTTGTTACGTTCGTAGTTAGGTTTTTTAAAACCGTTATAGCTATAGTTGCCAAACAAAACCTGGAAGCTCGTTAATATAACGTGGTAACAGCTTTTTTAAACGCTTTCCGTAAGGGATAACTTATAATAACCTGCGCTTTTTTAAAAAGCTTTAAAAAAAGCGGTATATGTACGGAATTCGAAAGCGCCTTATATGGGCTTAAAGACTTGTTTTTGTTATGATATCGGGAATTTTCCTTTACCTTATAAAAATTAAGGCTTATTTTATTTCCAAAAAAGCCGTACCTATTTTATAACGAATAATGTACGATCGTTTTTATGTTTTTCGTAAACGATTTATTGTTTTTCCATTACCGAAAATATTAATCCGAAGTTAATATAATAATCCTTAAGTTAAAGGGAACGTATAAATTTAAAGATTAAAACGAAATAAGTTAATTTTTAAATATTTAGGTAATTTGCGATAAATTAAAAAGGTAAATTATCTTAACCCATAATTCTTATATCGAAAAGATCGTAATTTGCTTTAGGTTAATAAACGATACCTTTACGTTATTAACCTTTTTAAAAATTAAAAAACTTATTTTTAATAACGAAATAACTTTTAAGGAATAAATTAAAAGTTATTAGAAACGTATAAAATCTATTTTGTATATTGTAATAATAATCCACTTAAACGTAACTTTTATTATATCCTTATTATTAAAGTTTTTAAATAATTTATTAATTAAATATATTAAAGCTATTAATAAGGTAATCCGTTACCTTTTTTATATACGGTTTTTTACGATCGTATACGGGGGTACGAACGGGAAAACCCAAGTTTTATTAATCGCAAAAAACGCGTTATTCGTTAATAACCTTAAAATACGGCAATTTTTTTAAGGCTATATAATAACCCTTTTCGGAAAACCAGTTATATAAAAGGCGGTTCGTTAAGTTATAATAACAACCTTTATAATAAAAGTTAAATTATTCGCGTTAAAATATACGGTTAAAAAAGCTATAATTTTTAAACGCTTATTCCAAAATTTAAGGTTAAAATTAGGTTAAATTTAAAAGATTTTTTACGATAACCAGCAAATAATTAGATTAGTAATAAGCGAAAACGAAAGGATTATTATTTAATTACGCTATATAAATACGTAAAATATATAATTCCGTTAAAAATAAAACCGGGGATTATTTAACGTAACTTACTTGTTTATAACGTAAATACTTACTAACGGTTTAATAAAAACTTTTCCTAAATAATAATTTAAATATTTTAAGTTACTTTTTAACTTACAGGATTTACGGTAGGTACGTTTAAAAGATCGTAAGCATATAATGGATTATTAAAAATTTATTAGGCTTAAAGCCCCCGGGGCGAACTTTTCTTAACCTTTAAAAATAAGGAAATTATTACTGCTGTTGTTATTAAGGTAGGAGCAAATCAAGGATTTATCTAATAAGGCCCAGCACCTGCCCACGTACGGCAGCAGGAGTACCGGCAGGCGCATTTACCTGCTCCTCTTCCTCCTTTTCGTTCCCGGCCTTTCCTTTTTAAAGGGCGCGTACAGCGGTACGAAGGCGGCGGACCTTTTGTTACGTAGTTAGTACGTTCCCCGGAACGTACGAACTGCGGAGGGAACTTACGGTAGGACGGTCGCCAGCCTTAAGGGCCGCGACCAGGCGGACAGCGAACGGACGGATTAAGGCAGGGCTGCGATTAGTGGTTAGCAGAAAAAGGAGCTCCCAGGGAATAAGAAGGTACGTACACCGGATGGCAGGTATGCCCGGAGGCGCAGCGCCAGCAGCGACTACCCACGGCAGCGTCGTAGCACGCCCCGGTGGAGCGGCCCGAGAGCGCAAAGCGCAGGCAGCCCTCACACGGCACGGCACGCCGCGCGCCCTGTACGGGACGCTGGCGCGGCGGACGCGCCGGGGTGGAGGGCTCCGCGGCAGGATCGGAAGCAGGCGGACCCTTTGGCTCAGGCTTTGGCTCGGGCTCCGGTACGGAGTCTACCGCAGCGGCAGCAGCTTCGGCGGCGGCAGCGGCCTGCGTACGCGCGGCGCGAGCCTCGCGAGCGCGGGTAGCCGTGGCGCGCTGAGCACGAGAAGGCATTCTACGATTACCGTCAGCAAGTGCAGAGTCACCCGGGAGCAGCAAGTACTTACGTTGTTGTTATTATTGTTGTTGGTGGTAGCTGCGATCACCAGTTAGTACGCCCAGTAGCTCGCAAAGCACGCAACATACGCACCGCGCGCGGGAAAAATACTTACTTCTGGTGATGACGGTAATGATGAAGATAATCTGCACGCATAACGTTAGCCTCGCGATCAGCTTTCCTTAGCTTAGGGTGCTTACGAAATTACCATGGGAACCGAAGAAAGGAAGAAAAGAGCAAGCGTTACAGCGTTACAAAAAGCAGCAGATATGGGCGCGCGCAAAGCGTGCGGGCCCATTTCTCGTTGCCCGTTACTATGAGCGATAAAAGGGGGGGAACGCAGAACCCTTCTTCCCCAGATCACCTGAAACACATACGGCCTACCTCTCTGTTATTGCACCCAATGTTTATATTAGCTATACTGCTATTTCTTTTGTTGATACTGATCTAGGGATCATATGGAGCTGCGAATGGCAGATTCAAGGGAGCATCTCCCTCTCATCTGGGGGGTGTGTCGCAGAATAGGGGTCACTTGCTTAGTCATCAGCGCCCCTAGGAGCTGTAGAGACCCCGTAACAACGTTGTTCCGGGGCTCCCACACTATATATAGAGCTTCCTGCTCTCTAGAGCCTAGATTATCCATGACAATTTACACTTCCCACACCTTATGCAACCTTCTCTCGCGATCAGCCTAACTGTGACAGCAATGAGAGACTTGACTGAATGCAGTTGGATTGTTGTATCAGGGATCATTGGAGCCTCGCCAAAAAAAAAAAAAAGGTACATTGAGCGTGCCAGCCTTGCAGTTGGCCCAAATTAGCGGAAGACCATTAGCGCCGTTAGGAATCGAACTTAACTCACTTATTTACCAGCACCTTGCTTCAGATTAATCGTGTTAACCGCGTCAATCATTGTCAATCTGTGGGCCCTATCCCGACAATGTACAGGGAGATGATCTGTTCGTTTCTCCACTTAGTCCACTACATACCATAAATGGCTAAGATGTCCTTCCCCACATGATTCCCGCTGGGTTCCAACAAAACCAGGTGTAGTGGCTGTGGTGGCTGCGATGGCGGTGTACGGTAGAAACTTGAGCTTATGTTTTGTCCTATATCAATTCTGCGGTAATATACATCTTGACGCGAAGTGGATCAAGTGAAGTAGCTAACAGAAAATACCCCTGTGTATTGTATGATATGGATATGTATGGAGTAGAATGTAGTTGTCTGCACAAAGTTTCGTGCATTTGACATTTATATATATGTTGGTGGCGTGCTCGTATGCCTTTGCTGCACATCTGTTAAGCAGTTATGTAGGTACCCCTGCTAGCCCCATGTATCCGCTTGCTGGCTAACTAACCGCAGTACTAACGAGTTTTGAATAGTGGGTCAAAAATGCCCCGTCGACACGGAATCCTCCAATAAAAGCGTTGGGGCCGTGATCTTCAATCGCCTTTAGAGACGGCGCCGCTTGAAGCAGTTATCACTGCAGTTTGTGGGCCTTCAAGCGGATAGACGAGCTGGAATCCTGTTTCGACGGTCAGAATCCGCGCTTCTATACCTTCCTGTTGTTTACTTCTTGTTGGAGGCTGGACGGCTTGCCGAATCCTCATCCCCAGCGACGATGCCCTCAGTGCCTGGCCCCACATCTAACGTAATTGAAGTACATCGTCACTCAACCTTCCTCCAACCAAACAGATATCCCAATGTCTGGGAAAGCCGTCATCATACCTGGAGTCTCTTCGCGACGGTCAGCTTGTGACCGTTGTCGCTCGCAGAAGCTCCGATGTCTACGAGAACGACCAGATCAGGAACAGTGCGACAGATGCACACGTGTCCATACTATTTGTCTCACAAGTCCCATCTATCGGATGCGTAACAACTCTCGTGCTCAAAAGCGACCACATACGGGTTCGCATGCACTACCAAATTCGAGTTTAGCCCAAAAAGTGCATGTTCCGGTTTCGCAAAGCACCCTGGCCGATACAGAAATTCCCTTTCCATGGGATAATTGGCCTTCTTCGAGCCTGCCTAGCCCGGATTCCACACCCAACTTGAATTTCATATGCGGAAACGAGGAGGGCGCATTCGAAGACTCAAACCTCATTGGCGTGTTTGAAAATGTCGCATTCACATCCTTGGGTGACAGCTCCTCTTTATCTAAAATCGGTTCAGCCAAAGATTACGCTACAAAATTTTCCGTCCTGAGGGCATCGTCATCGCCATCAGCCACTGCGAGTACGGAAATATTAGGCGCCGAGTGTGAAGAGCGAGGATCTCAGCCATATAGTGCCTCATCTGTAAGATGTGAGGACAGGACAGCAAGGGAACGCAATGTCAAGGAAACCAGCGCCTGCGTCTGGGAGATGCACACGAAGAGGCTGTGTGATATAACATCAGACCTGATCTCGCAGTCAACGCGTCTCAATCAAAACGCTTTGACTATCACCCTCAGCGACCTCGCGAGCCCTGGCCCTGCAGGCGGTCGAAAGGCCAGTCCAGCCAGCGACATGGTGGAAAGTACATATGACCTCATTCAGACGCTGAAATCTATGGCCGATCAAAACCCAAGCCATCCAGCCCTCTCACCATTGGATGTGTCTGCCTCGCTCGAAAGAGGTAGCTATTGGACGACGAAGTGGATGGCGCCGTCTTCGCAGCCTCCTACAACCAACAAGTTCCCTAGTATAGGTTTTGACTATGGGACTAGTTCCCTCATCGTGACCTGTTATCTTCACCTACTGCGGGCATATGCCTTGCTGTTCGACAGGATATGCTCACTTCTTGAGCAAGTCGTGAGTGGCGAAGAGCAATGCCTCCAGCCGATGTACGGCCTCACCTTCGGTTCTTTCTCCCTTGGTACGTTGCCGATTGCACAGCACTCAACCCGAGGGCTGAAGCACCTACCCTTATATCGAACCCTCAAGGTCATTGATTGACATGTATAGATTAGACTCGGGTAGTCTGCAAGCCACCTTATTTATTCAGATGGCAACTAGCCTTTTTGAGGGTGTCGAAACACTACTCGGCTTACCTCCCAATTTTCGAATTGATCCCCATACGGAAGATCGCGAAGGTCTCTTGGGTCGTGACGAATTTGTACGGTTTATGAAGGCCGCTAGCGAAAGGGGAGAAAGCCACTTCGGCTGTGATGGAACGGAGGGCATTGAGACCCTTCGTCAAAGCTTACACAAGGCAAGAAAGTCACTTAGGGACACGATAGTGCCATGTGTAGGAGAGATGCGAAGGAATTGCGAATAGGTAAAAAGCTGTAAATCTATGGGAGTTGCTAGGTTGTTGATATATCAGATTATAGAGACATTATCGAGATAGTCCTCATCTATCCTTTTGGTGGACCCTGTCCAATGGGTCTTGCCACACTTCATAGTGCTCAGGGGGCAACCAAAAAAAGCAGTGGTTTGCAGATGATTAAAACATACGGGTAAGCTGAGTTAAGTTACAAACAGCCGCGCAGTATGGGCCGAGCATTGGGGAACGGAATTTGGGGACCTGACACGAAAATCCACTACCTACGGAATACCTCTGATGAGGGTGCTGAGAAAATGTATCTCAGCCTAGCTATAGACCCTGCAGTAAGGACTTCGGCTACACAGTCGTGCCGCTAAAAATAGAGATGCTTTCGGACTCGGTGGTCGTAGTGCACCAGTTGCATGCAATGTAACAGCAGCTTGAGGGTCCCATCCAACCAACTTGGAACGTCAAGGTAGCTCGAAGCTTGATGGAACACCTGCCGCAAGACGGGTTACAGAAATGGCACAGGCACACACCTGCAGCAAGGTGGGTGTAGAGAGCTGAGACGCTATTGGCTCTACGCCGCCGGAATGCGTCCGATATCAAGCCACCGACGAGGCCTGTTAGACAATTACTAGTTGATCCCATTGAAATACAAAGCATAACGTCGTTGATGCAATATATAATATATTGAATGGTATCTATCTTCCGTTCTCACTCTGTCCTTGCCAACCTGTTAAGTCTGCCCTGATATTTCCCCTTTTCGTGCGCTTTGCATTTATGGCATAAGAAAATGGCCTTCCGTATTTTTGAAGACTCGGGACAGGGGTTCTATTTTGTATTTCTTATCATCACTGGGATAATTGGTAGTACAGCAATTGTCCTTCGATTCGCCGCCACCAGGCTGTCTAAGCGGAAGATCGCTTTAGAAGATTGGCTTGCGTTGGCTGCGGTGGCTGTCTTTCTCGCGCGGACTAGCGTTGCGATAAATGGTATTCTCTCAACTCTATTTCAAAGTTCAGCAAGACCACAGCAAATAGGTGCTAATATCAAGGCCCCTATTATAGCTCTGATGATTATCAATGGTCGCTATCTCGACCTGGCTGATGATCCTGTGTCTTGGGAGAACGCCTTCAAGGTACGTGTGAAAATCGTCTAGCCGCTCTCCAAGAGTTTACCATTCTAATACGTCACGAACACTAGATGATATTTGTCGCCGACCTCATCACCATGCTGGACCAGACTTTGTCCAAATGGAGCGTCTGTGCCTTATACTATCGAATCTTCGGCGTGAATCGCACTTATGCGCGCTGGATTTACCTCCTTGCTGCAGCACAGGGTGCCGTTTATATCGGGCTGCTTATCATGCAGACCTTGCAATGTCGACCAGTCAACAGGTTTTGGCAATATTGGACCCCTGGGGAGTGCATGCCGTTCTCATTAATTCTCCTTGTCTTGGAAATCCCTAACTCCCTGATCGATTTTGCTTTGGTTATTCTAGTCATGGTCATGATTCGAGCTATGCGCATGAAGACAGGTGCGAAGTGGAAGCTGCGATTCCTTTTTGGACTTGGGGGCCTGTCAGTACCCAGCCCCGGCTCACTCAGCGGCATTTTCTTCTCTTCGGCTTTTGCGGCTAATTCTAGGTGCAGGGCGGGTGTCTTTGGATTTGTAAAGATTGCCTTGTCTTACAATCCTGATGAGTATTGTAAGCCGCTCCGTTAGCATGAGGCCCCCTTTCCCCTCCCCCTATCCCTTTCGGTCCTCGCCGAGAGGGAAGACCCTATTCATGATGTTCATGTCACTAAAATCCGAGGAATTTAGACACAACTGCTGTCATTGGTTTGTGGGCAGCGATACAGTCTGTGGCCTGCATTGTCTGCTGCTGTGCGCCTGTCTATAAACCACTGCTACCCGAAACTGGAATATGGAAACGTCTCGCATCTAAAGCCAGCAGTTATCGGCTGAGGAGTTCCAGCAAGTCGGACTCTCGGTCAAGAATACGCACAGTTCCGAGTAATGACGACACAGACAGCCAACGGGCCCAGAGGCAAGGCTGGCTTCGCCTCGATGTGCCCAGCACTAGATGGCTTGTTACAAGCGACCGGTCTCAAGATCCCAATGCTGACGAAAATTTGCACTCCACGGATGCTATATATGTTCATCGTAGTGTTGATGTAGTTTGAGGGACTTCGACGGAATCTAGGAATAATGCAGCTGAACACCTAATCTCGATTCTCGCGTCTGATGTCTGTTGATGGTTGCTTCCCCGCGCATGTGAGAGTTAGCGTAGTATTCATCTTGAAACGGAGTGAGCCTGGAAGCTTGAATGGCTTGGTCGAGGAAAAGATGGATCTTTTCTTGGCGCCGTCGTGTGGCTGACATGTCAACTTTTCCAAGCCACGCCCTTGCTACATGTGGGCTTGATCTTGCCCAACTCAACTAATAGCATGGCCCCCCCTTTTCCGACCGAACTGTCAAGCCGTTGGAAGTACTAAGGAAAGGCAAACTGCGATATTCAATGCAATGTAATGCTGCAAGTTTGAAGCAGGCTGCACTTGTTTACGATTGACGCTGAGCTCGGAATTCCGACTTGGCTGCACTCGTATATGCACAAGTATGCAAGTTCCCGAACCCTTAGGCTCCAAATCTGGCCAACTGACAAGTCTACTCGGAACCCCAGAGCTCCGGACCCCCTCCCGCCCTGCAAAAGCACAATGCATAATTGTCGCCAACTTCTCTGGCAGCCTTCCTGCTCAAAAGACAGGCCCGCAAGAACAAGATGACTTCCCAAAGTAATGATGCTGGTGCCTTCACGCCATATTTTCTGGCGACTGTCGCCGTTGGTGCCGTTAGTTTCCGCAAATCGAGTACTTGCTTACAGATATAGTACTAACATTGCTGCATTTGCAGATCTCCGTCTACGCAATCTCTCGAGCCCTCTATCTTTTGTACTTCCACCCACTCTCTAGCTTTCCAGGCCCACGTATCGCAGCCATATCCAATATTTGGTACGCTTATCATTGGTTAGTAATCATTGGTTTTCGACCAAAAGATTTCGCGTTGATATTTGATTAGGCTTTCTGGGAGATATCCGTGGGCCATTGAAACGGCTTTGCGCGAGTATGGCCGAGTAGTGAGAATTGCCCCAAACGAGCTTGCTTTCTTTACGCCGGAGGCTTTTACTGGTAGGTATACACACCAATTCCATAAAACAAGCTTGCTAATAGACGGGACATAGATATTTACTTGCCCCATCACAAAAACCACGAGATCTTTGTCAAAACCAATTTCCAAAACCGCGGGAAAGACTTTGGTGGCATAATATGGGAGGAGAACCCATCTCGACATCGCGAAGTTGCGAGAAAACTCTCGCCTGCCTTTAGTACCCGGTCCATACGTACTATGGAGCCACTAGTTCATCAGTACATTGATTACTTTGTTGCCAAAATGAAGAAACTTGGCGCTGCTCCTGCTGGTGTAGAGCTTGTTAAGTGGACGAATTGGCTGGCGATGGACTTATCGGCGGATTTGACATGGAACGAGAAGATGTATCAAATGAGAGACAGTCTGTTCCCCCAAGGTATAGTCACACATTCGCTGACGCTAACTCTATCTCGCGGACTTGTAGTGAAAGATTCGGTACACCTCGATGTTCTTCTCAGCTTCAACTCGTTTGCTACTGTTCTTCAAGTCTTTAAACGATTCCCTCTACTGAGCCCATTCCAATACTTGTTTGCGCCAATGGGTAAGGTGCGGCTTTTCGCCACAATGGAAAAAACGATTCGAAATAGCGTGGCTTGGCGTATCGAGCAAAAGGGAAACACCGAGCACGTAGATTTCTTTGACTACATTGTGCCTGCTAACAGTGCGTCTCCCACCGAGCACCGTGAGGTCACCCATATCGGCTCCTTGGCATTTCAGCTGATGTTCGCGGGGTGGGGACCAATGGGCGACTTGTACTACGGCGCTCTTGTGCTTCTTATTCAAGAGCCCGAATGCTACAAGACCTTGACCAAAGAGATTAGGGAGAAATTCATGCGGTACGAAGATATCACACCAGGTACTTTGGCAACCCTCCCATATCTCCATGCTTGTCTGGAAGAAACATTACGCATGCTTCCAAGCAACAACACTGGGTTACCACGTGTGAGCCCAGGTGCTGTGGTAGATGGACGCTATGTTCCAAACGGGGTAAGCGTTCTCATATTGATTTAAATAAAAGGACAAAAAAATTCAACTGCGAAATAGGCCCATGTTCAAACCTGCATATTTGCCCTCGCTCGAAACCCAAGCTATTTCCACGATCCACTTCGCTATCGACCGCAGCGATGGCTCCCTTGCGACCATCCACTTTATGACTCTTCATTCGCCAATGATCACTTGAAGAGCTTGTATCCCTTCAGTCTCGGCCCGAGGATCTGCCTGGGCCGGGAATTGGCTTGGTTGGAAGGGAAATTGTTTTTAGCTAAAGTGCTCTGGGCATATGAGGTGGTTCAGGTGCCAGGACAACAGTTCAACCTTGAGCATAGTTTGCTCCATTATGGGTTTTTTACGAAACCAGAGCTGCAGGTGAGATTTGTGCCGGTGGATAGAGAAAAGTAAGGTGGCTTGGAATGAGTAGACCTAATTTCATCCGGCTACTTGTCTGATGGTCTGTCTATATCGACAATTAAGTATTGCAAAAAGTGTTAAAGATAGGTTGAATACCCGTTAGATTCAATACTAAGTGACCAGCCTTAAGCTTGGGGAACTACATATCTTATATACACAAGTAGTATAGGTCGTCATACCCCTTAATTCAATACTTCCTTTCGAACCATACCATTTAAAGACGGGTAAGGTTTTATAGGTATAACTCCCTTTAAAAGGTTACACCTAAAACTGGCCGTCTTTTTCAAGGTGACGGGAGGTGTAACGGCTGGTCGGTTTAACCAACTATTAAACCTAAGTTATACGGTTTATGTTAGCAGCAATGTCGTAAGAAACTAAGTAATAAAGTATGCGACAATTACATGTGGTAATAGCAAATTATCAAAGGCAATCTAGGTAACCAAGTTATATTACAAGCTGGTACTATTTAGGTTATAATAGAAATAATAAGCGTATTTATATACTGGTACCATATAATATGTTTTGCATAGCTCGAATGGCTCTATCGTCGAGCGCATCGAACTAATAAAGCCTGGCTCGAATAACTTTGCCTTCGAACCTATCGAACCATTACGTATGGTTACGTAATCCTGAATTATAAGGTACTTATGTTATATAGCGCCGACCGTCTTTAAAAAAGTTAAACCCGTTAGGTTATAATACGATTTCCCCCTTTTTAAGATTTTTGTCCTTAAAGATTTTCGTTATTTTTAATTTGGTAAATTACTTTTTTCCTTCTTTATTTTTTTCGTTATACGTTAAAATGTTAAACCGTATTAAAAAACTTATTTATCGTAAGATTAAGGGAAAAAATAATCTTTTTTATTTTTTACTTTTTAGCCTTACCGATATACCTACTTGCTTATGGTATACTTATTACCGTTTTTTTAATTATCATATTTTATAAATCGATTTTTTCCGTTATAAAAGGTATATATTAAATTAATAAGCTTAATATAATATTAATTGTTTTTTTTTGCGTAATTAAAACAGTTAATTATTAATTACGTAAAAACGGAAACTGATTTGAAGTAAGCAAAAAAAAAAAAAAAAAAAAAAAAAAAAAATTTAAAAAAAAAATTATTTTAAAT
>QJNU01000062.1:0-151844 GCA_004154915.1 Monosporascus ibericus | reverse complement strand
TTTTAATTAAAAAAAAAAAAAAAAAAAAAAAAAAAGAAAAAGGTATAAAAAAAGTTATTTCAACTTATATTAAGGTCCGTCGTTTTAAGATTTAAAAGAAAATATAAAAGGACTAAATTTTAAATATGCTTATAATCTTTATACCCTAAAAACATTGAATAAGTTGGAATGGTAAAAGGAATTATAAAGGCGAGAACGGGTTAAAATAAAAGCCGTATTAACTATATTAATACCGGTTATTAACCCGATCGATTAGTTCAGAATTAAAAATGCTAATTAAATAATTTTAAACAGTTTTAATTAAAATGTTTTTATTAACGGTTCCGGCGTGATTAATGGAAATCCTTTAAAAAACGTTAAACGTTTATAAATCTTTTAATAAGCTTTTAGATATTTTCGAAATCGGGGTAATTCTTTTATTTTATTAAGTATTATGTTACGCCTATTTCCTTTCGTACGTTTAATAACTTTTTTATTTTATATTTTAATATATCCTTTATAATTTCTTCGTTTTATTTTGTATTAACCTTAATTATATTTATTATTAAATCGAATAGAAAACGCGAAAAATTAAACAAAGCTTAATGTTAAATAATAATTTCAATTCGTAAAATTTTTTTTTTTTGAAATTCATTTAATAACCTTATATAAACCGATAACGTACCACACAAGCGAGCTGCACATACAAGCGAACTGCACACTTTTTTTATCAATCTAACTTTGTTATTTCAATTACTTATTTATTAATAGCTATAATATAAAACGGCTTTTAAAAGCATTTAAAATAAACCTAACCGTCCAGGTTAAATAAAGCAACCCGAAAATTAATTATAAAAAGCTTGATTTTATTTATAAAATCGTATTTTTTACCTTAAAAACGCGATATAACGGTCGATACTCCCGAACCGACAGTATTCTTAATTCGCGAAAGTTGACGCCGACCGAAGAAAAATTTATTGTCGAACGAATCCTTAACCTAAATACGCGAGCGTTTTTTTAGCCGGCTTTAATATGTTAAAGTTATGGCGAATTTACTACTTTCTTAATGCGTTACGATACGCGTCGGGGTTAATTAGGCGTCGAATTTTATTAAACGGCAAAAAAAACTTAAAATACGGTTAAATCGAAAAATCGATTACCAAAAAATATTATGCAAAAGTTTAAAGGTATTTCGTAAATGGTTTAAGTTTATTCGGGTTATAATCGTAAAATACGGTATTATAAAAAAGATATTTATAATATAAAGTATAATAATTATAAATATTAAAAAATGTAAGAAATTTAAATAAGCGTAATAAAATAATTAGGAATAAGTTATAATTATTTAAATTATTAATTTATAAAATTAAGTTTTATCGTTATTTATTATATTAACGGAAAAAGCTTATTTTAATTTTTAATATCGTAATAATTTATTATTAATTAATTAAGAAGTTAATATTAATTATAATTATTAAATAATAAATACATTAAGTTTAAAATAAATTTAATATTTTAATAAATATATATAAACGGATACGAAAAAAACCAAATATTGTTTTATTTTTAACGGTTACGAAAATTATTATTTAATTAAATTCGAAAAATATTACGCGAATAACGGCATTATTACGTTTTATATACCCGCGTATTTTTCCTATCGGCTTTAACCTTTTAATATCTTTTATTTTTCCGTTTTAAAACGTGTTTATTCGTTTTATATCGAAGGTTTACTACGACGTTATTATATTTATATCGCGAAAAAAGACTCCCTCGCCGGTTTTTACGATATATTTAAAGCTGTTATAACGTTTAATAATATTAAATCCGGCTTTACGAAAGTTAGACTTATTTTATTTGATTTTAATAATGTTTTATTCGAATTAAAAGTTTTTCCAGTTATATTTATATTAACCGTTTTGCCGCTTACTTTCGCCCGGTTTTAATTTTTTCCTTTTTGCGAAAACCTTTAAAAATATCCGCGAAATAATAAGGTAAAGACGTTACTTATAAAGAAAGATCAGAAATTACTAGGGTAGCTTGCTAACAAGAATTGTTAAATCGGTTAATCTTTTCGCCAAAAGTTATCTGGTGCTTTAATATAAAGTTACTTTTTTAAAACAAAAGGCCGCCTAATTACGCGAAATTAATTACGTCCTTAGTAAATGCCGGAGGACCAAAAATAAACGTTTTTTTTTTTTAAAAAAAAAGGGATACTTATTATATAAAAGGGATAAGCTTTTCTGGCCGAAAAAGAAAGAGGTGGTAAAAAATGCAACTAATAAGGGTTAAAAGTAATTATCGTAAAAAGGTTAAAACGAAAGAACGGAAATGTGGCGTTTACGGCAAGTCTGGACATAATACGCGTACTTGTGAAGAAGTTGTAGCTACGTCTAACGAAGACGAGTCCGATTAGTTTAATTTAATTTATTACGTCGTAGTTGTTTCATTTGGATATGTTGTTGCGAAGCGCCAAAAAGTGTGCAGCTCGCTTGTGTGGTACGTTATATTTAAAGTTGAAATACTTATTTAATTGTTTAATTTAACTATTTTTAATAGTTAAGTAAATTATCTTTTTTAAAGGTTAATCCTTTTAGCTTTTTTTAATTGTTATATTTCTTTATTTAATTACGTACAAATTTAAGTTTTGTTTTTATTTTTTCGTATAATTATATAAGTTATTTTAATATAAGCATTATTTTAACGTTAATAGGATCTTTATATATATTTTTGTAAACTTTTCGTATAAAATGAAAATTAGTATTTACTAAAATCGTTCTGGTGTTTTCGTGATAACTGGTATTATAAGTTAATTATACGATAGGTAACTTTTAAACTTAATCGTTTGTTCGTAATTAATATAATACCGTAAATAGGTTTTAAATATTTAAAAACGTTTTTCCCTTTATTCGTTTGTTTAAGGTTTAAATATGTTAGATACTTTAGGATTTAAGTTTAACTGCGTTATAAATCCTTCTTAAAATTTCGAAATATGTCGTTTTTTATTTAAGATAATTTTTGTTAATAATCTATATACTTTTAAAATATATCTTAAAAAGATATAACGTACTATATAAGCGAGCGAGACACATAAGCGAGCGAGACACTTTTTGGCACCTTACAATAATAAATTTAAATAACTTAATAACAATATATCGTATTGATTTAAATTAATCGGATTTTTTTTCGCTAGACGTATTTATAGCTTTATTGTAAGTACGCGCATTATGTCCGGGCTTGCCGTAAATGCCATACTTCCGTTCTTTCGTTGTAACCCTTTGCGACGATTATCTTTAGCCGCTATTGGCAGCATTTTCTTATTACCCCCTTTTTTTTCGGCCAGAAGAGCTTGTTTTTTTTGTATAGTAAGTATCCTTTTTTCTTAAAGACGTTTATTTTTGGTTTTCCGATATTTGCTTAAGATGTGGTTAGTTTTGCGTAATTGGGTAACGTTTTGTTTTAGGAAAGCAACTTTATACCAAAGTACCAGGTGATTTTTGGCCAATAAATTAACCGATTTAACGATTTTTGTCGGCGAGCTACCCTGGTGATTTCTGATTTTCCTTTACAAGTAACGTCCTTATTTTATTACTTTACGGATATTTGTAGGGGTTTTCGTAGGGGGCGAAAGATTGGAACCGGCGGAGGTAAGCGGGGAGACGGTTAATGTAGGTATAACTGGAGGAATTTTTAAGTCGGATAGGACGTTATTAGGATCGAATGGAACAAGTTTAGCTTTTTGAAAGCCGGATTTAATGTTGTCGGACGTTATGATAGCTTTAAACGCGTTATGGAAGTTAGCAAAAAAATCTTTTTTCGTGATATGGGTATGGTGGCGTCGTATTAAATTTTCGATATATAGCGAATAAGCGCGTTTTAAAACAGAAAAGCAGGATACGTCGAGAGGCTGGAGCCGATGGAAGGAATACGCGGGTATCCAAAAAGTAATAATGTCGTGGTTTGCGTAGTATTTTTCGAATTTGATCGAATAATGGCTTTCGTAGCCGTCGAGGATAAGGAGACGTTTGGTTTCTTTCGTACGCGTTCGTATATGTTTATTAAAGTATTAAATCTATTTTAAATTTAATTCGTTTGTTGTTTAGCCATTATGGTTTATATCGAGCTTTTAATCGAGTAATAATTAATATTTTCGATATTAGGATTTAAGGTGATTTTTTTCCGTTATAATAATAAATAACGGTAAAGCTTAATTTTGCGAATTAATAGCCTATATAATTATTATTTATTCCCGATTTCCTTATTACGTTTATTTAGGTTTTTTACGTTTTTTAGCATTTGTAATTATTATGCCCGATGCTATAAAAAGTCCTATTAAGAAGCCCGTTTTATTAAAGTTATAGATATCCTTTTTTGCGATATCGTATTTTGCTATTATAGCCCGAATAAGCTTAAATTATTTGCGGAATACTTCTGGATTTTCGCATAATACCTTTTGATAATCGATTTTTCGATTTAGACGCGTTTTAAGTTTTTTTTACCGTCGAACAAAATTAGATACCTAATTAACCCCGACGCGTTCCGTAACGCGTTACGTAAGTAATAAATTTGCCATATCTTTAACATGTTGACGCCGGATAGGAAACGTTCGCGCATTTAGGTTAAGGATTCGGTCGATAATAGATTTTTTTTCGGTTGGCGTTAATTTCCGCGAATTAGGAGTAATATCGGTTCGGGCGTATTTGCCGCTAGAACGGTGTCCTATAGTCGAATGTGAAACTTTATAAATAAAACTAAGTTTTCTGTAATTAAGTTTTGGATCTCTTTTTTTAGCCTGAATGGCTAGGTTTATTCTTGCTTTTTTTGTAAGGCGTTCTATTTTGTGGTTGTTGAAAAATGGGCAATTGAAGATATGTTGTTGGAATAGCTAAAAAAGTGTCTCGCTCGCTTGTGTGGTACGTTATACTAATTGCTTTATATCCGCATCCTTATTATGTAATAGGAAATAGGAAAATTTCGTAAATCGGTTAACGATTATAAAAATGCTGTTGTATTATATACCCGTAATTAGGGTTTTTAATAATAAAAACTTGGTAATAAAATTGACAGTAACTAAATCTTATAATCGTTTTGCAACTGGTAATGGTTATAATTTTCCGTATGGTTTGTGTCGTCGAGTTTTTATCTTGTTGCATATATGGCATTACTGTTGTACCCTTTTTATTATTAATCTTATTTTAAGAAAATAATAAGTACGTTATATTCGTTTTAGAGTTTTATAGATCCCTAGGTGTCTATATAACTGATGTTCGTATATGTTTTGTATTAGTATTTCCTAGTATTTTCTGAGACTTGTATCTTTTCCATTTTTTTAGTTTTCTGGTAGGTGATCGTTATATTCCTAGATTTTCTGGTATAGATTAGGGGGTGCTGCTTTAATTGTTGCTATCTATCGTAGTTGGAAGCATCCTTTTAGCGTAATGTCGAAGATTTGATAGTTAACCTTAATTATCTTTTCCTTTAGGTCTGGTTTTCGATTTAATACGTTTATTCTGTCATTTTCTGATCGTTTTTGATAAATAATAACGAAGTCGTATTTTGCTAGTTTTTCGGCGTAGCGTAATTATCGTTTTGTTAATTCTTTGGGGGTAATAAAACGAATAAGGTTTTTATGGTCCGTATATATCTTAATTTAATAAAGGTTTCCTTTAACGCAATATTTAAATTCTCGAAAAGCTTTAATGATGGCTATAAATTCTTTGTCGGAGATGGCGTAATTTAACTTTATTTTTTTATTTGTAAAAGTAAAAGGCGATAAGGTATAAGTTATATTAATTATCGCGTTGTTTAATTATTACGTTTAAAGCATAATTCGAAGCGTCGGTTTTATGCTTAACTAAGCGGCTTAGGTTATACAGAATTAATATTGGCTTGCTGGTAATCGCGTCTTTAACTTTCTGAAGGCTTATTTTGTTTTTGTTAACCATTCAAATTCATTTCCTTTTTTTATTAGGTTTAATGATAATGTAGCTATTTTGTTAAAGTATCGAATGAACGTTTTATAGTAATTAACAAATTTAAGGAAGGCGTATATTTCCTTAATTATCGTAGGCTTCTCCTATTTTTATACTGCAGTAATTTTCTTGGGGTCTATTTTGATATATTCTAGGGTGATAATATTGTTATGACCTAGCGGTCTTGGCTACAACACAAACAGTCGGACCTTTTGGGAGTCAACTCCGACCTGAGCCCAGATGTCACGTAACTGGCTCAAAAAACTCAACAGCCCCAATTGGTCCAAGAACCGAGAGCCAGTCGAGCTATAAAAGGGTTTAAGGGGACTTAAAAGGACTTGATTAACAAAGGAGTTTAAGCCGCTTAAGCTCCTTAAGCTAAGATGAGGATATATACATTCGTTACCCTTTATAGTTTAGATAGATTATCAGCTTGTAATATAACTTAGTTATCTAGATTACTTTTAATTATTTGCTATTACCAGACGTGATTATTATATACCTTATTACCCAGTTTCCCACGATATTACTGCTAACATAAACCGTACGACTAGGTTTAATAATTGGTTAAACCCTTTAACCGTTATACGTTATAAGCTTTTGTTTAGTAATGTTATTAGATGTTAAGCAATATTCGTGATATTATGTCGTCCAATAAGCAGCCCGCCTTTTAAAAAACCTTTCAGGTCCCCGAAGATAATATCATAGATTCCGATAACGAAAAAATTCGACTTAATTTCTTTGAGGAAAAAAACCTTATGACGATTTGACTGGTTAACTAACGCGGTTACGCAACTTATTAATAACAAGGACGAGCGTATCTAAACGTTTAAAGAAATCTATAACTAGTTAAAATACAAAAGCCGACCTAAATAGATAAGTAAATACGGAGTAGCCCGAGTAACGGGATCGGCCAGCTTAAACAGCATAGATAACTTACGGTAAGGAAGCTGGAAAGGTTTTGAAACTTATTAAGCCTGCCCCTTTCGACGGAACCACTACCAAGCTATAACAATTTCTTATAAAGTATTGCGTTTATTTCAAGTCTTTCCTAATCAAATTTGGAATACCTACCTTTCGAGTCCAGCTTGCTGTAAAATAATTAACCGGAAACGCGGTTATTTAGTTTAAGCCCGCCTTTCATAAATAAGTTACTAATTCCCCTGAATAAAGGTTTATCACAACTATAGCTATTTATAACGATTACGGAAGATTCGAAAAGAATTAAGAAAAGTATTCGAAATAATAAACGAAAAGATTAAGGCCGAAAATAAGATTAAGGGTTTAAATCAAAAAGGATTAACTTCCGGATACGGCAATTCCTTCGTTGAACTAGCTTCAAAAATCAACTGGGGATAAAAAATACTAATAGTTACGTTTTTTAGCAGCCTAAACGAAAAAGTAAAGAAAATATTGTTTAAAAATGAACGCCCCGAAAGGTAGATGGATTTTATCGCCATGGCAGTTAAAAACGACGACCCGTAATACGCTTAAAGGATTCGATACTTTAAGAACCTGTAATACAACAAGTGAAGATATTTCCCCAGTATTAGCACGTTACGAAAAATTAATGTACCTCATGGAACGGTACTAGGATTTATGGAACTAGGCGGAGTTTAATAACGTAACCCCCGTATTATCAAGTATTAAAAGTGTATCAAAATAGGATAAAGGCTTACTAATATAAAGAATTTAAATAGTTATAAGAGAATACCTAGATATTAATCCCTTAAGGACCCCTTCGAAATAATTAAGATAATAATAATAAGTTAATTAATATAATTAAGATTAAAGACGACTATAATCGCCTTAAGGAAATATAATAAGGATTATAGGAAGGCAAAAAGTTATCTTAAGTAATTATCCAGAATCAACGAACCCTTATTATAGGACTCATAGTAACCTAATAGCTAAAGGAATACGACGGATAGAAGGAATTTATAAATGACAAGTTACTTTCCCGTTCCCAATAGAAAGGGGATAGCGGTACGAATAGCTGGAATTAAACGCATAGATTAAGAAGTACCGAGGCTAGAATGAAGCCTTATTGTTAGAATAATCAAACCGAAACGGAAGACTGTATATAATCTACTGCAAACGCATTTATTACTCCAGATATATAGAATAATAATAGTATATCGAAAAATGGCTTATACGAATATATAATTAATGATTCGATTTTTATAATTAAATAAGAATTTTAAAGATTAACAATAGTATAGACATTTTAAAACGCACGTTTTTAAAAACGCTATTAACGTTATTACGGTAATAATAAGTTAACCGGAAGAAAAAAGTTATCCAGACGAAGATTTTATATGTTATTTCGAATGTTACGAGTATAAGATAAAAAAAGAATAAATTTACCAGATAATTATAAAGGCATTATTGGAAATAATTAACAACCTGAACTTTCGATTAGCCTTTACGGACGACTTAAACGAACGACGAAAAATTAAAGAAGAAATCCGAAACGAAACGAAAAAATGAGATAATACGATACCCAGTTTTAAGTACGTTAAAAAGAATAAAAAGATTCCGAACTAGAATATAATAACAAAAAAACTTTCAGACGCAGATTTCCTTACTTAAAGCTATTTTACGTCGACAAAAAAGATAATTACAATAATTACAAATCTTTAATTAATAGAATCAGGAACGTATTAAGGCGTTAAAACATGATATAAAAAACGGACGTTACCTATAAAAAACCCGTAAAATAATAAAAGGTAAAAAAACTAGCAGGAGTTTTTTTAAAAAAGCTTTAAACGTAACAATAAAAGCGAAAAATAACTATATTACCTTAGAAGTATAAATTAAAACGTATTAATATACCGCATTTATGAATTACGAAATAACAAAGGTAATTATATTATACAGGATATAGTTAACCAACTTCGATTACTATAAAAGGAAAAAATGAAACTATACATCGCCGAGAACGAAAAGGCTAGGTATTTATTTACGATAACGGAAAGATTACTCGCAAAATTAATTACTTTAAGACTTTTATTAAAAAACGAAATTAAGCGACGAACTTCGATATCGTCCCGATAAGGAATTACGGCATGATTTTCGGAAAATTATAATTATATTAATACAACCCCTTCATTAATTAGGTAACTAGCTAGGTAAAGCTTGCTTTATACCCTTTCGACCCAAAAAGAAAAGCAAAATACGAAAAGGTCTTAACATTCGATCGAAAATAACGACAAATGCAGGTATAAAAATACGACAGAAACTTTACCATTTATAAAAACAAAACATAAAAATAAAATAAGGGTACCATAAAGAATACGACGTATTATCGTTACCATTAAAACAAAATTACAAAAGATAAATAATTACCTAAAGCATTAGCCTTTAAAGCCAGAACCCATGGTTATCGTATTTTCATAATACTATAAATATGAATAACTGTTTCGAAAGGAACTCGAAACGAAATTATTAAAACATAACGAATAAAACTATGAAGTAGTTCTTAAAAAAGAATATCGATTAAAGTTTATCCAATTTATAACCGTAGCGAAACAAAATTATAGGCGTTACGTAAATACCTTAGAAAAAGATTTAAAAGGGTTACATACGACGCTTTAATTCGTTAGCCGGATACGTTATATTTTTCGTATTAAAAAAGAACCGAAAATTATGTTTAGTTATCGACTATAAGAAACGAAACGACATTACGGTTAAAAATAGAACGTTATTACCTTTAATTAACAGAATAAAAGACAGCCTTTACGGAGCAAACTGGTTTACGAGTCTAAACTTTAAAAAAGGATATAACCAGATTTACATCAAGCGAAGATACGAATAGAAAATAGCCTTTAAGACGAAATACGAACTTTTTAAATAGCTCGTTATATTATTCGGACTTATAAACGTATTAATAACCTTTTAGCGAATAATTAACTGTGTATTTAAGGAGTGTTTAAATATTTTCGTTATTTATTACCTCGACGACATTCTCATTTACGCGAAAAAGAAAAAGGAATATATGAAATACGTTTATACATTTTTCTAAGCCTTATAGGACGTTAATTTACTAATTAATACAGATAAAAGCCAGTTTTATACGTAAAAAGTAAAGTTTTCAAGATACATTATTACCTTAGAACATATTAAAATGGACCTTAAGAAAACTCCTACAATATAGAAATGGAAAATACGTATTACGGTTAAAGAAGTATAACCTCTTTTCGGATTTGCTAATTATTATAGAAAGTTTATTCGATATTTTACTAAAATAATTATGCTATTAGCTAACTTAAGAAAAAGAGGAAATAAACTTTTATAAATAATAAAAACGGAAACCGCCTTTTAAAGAGTCAAGGATGCAATTACCAGCGAGCTAATATTGATTATATACGATTTAAGCCATTTAATCGATCTTAAAACCGACGTTTCGGATTACGTTTTGGCCGTAATCCCCGGATATCGCGATAATTAAGGTAATTTATATTTTATGGCCCTTTATATTTACAAGTTAAAAAAATAACGTTAAATTACGGCATTCGTGATAAAAGTTTTAGAACTATCGTTAAGGCCTTTAGAAAATTTAAATATTACCTTAAAGGAAACTTTTACCAAGCTAAGGTATATACCGACCATAAGAACCTTATTCGTTTTACCATTAGTAAAGAACTGATAGGACGATAATTACGTTACTTCGAAAAATTAACAAAATACGACTTTGTTATTATTTACTAAAAGAGATCAAAAATTGGCAAAGCAAAGGCACTTAATCGTAGACGAAACTTTAAAAAAAAGGTAACTAAAATTAATTACCAGATCTTCGGTATTAAGTTAAAAGGATATTTGCGATTACGATAAATAGCAACGATTAAAGGAGTACTCTTTAATTCATACTAAAAAGTCTAGGAATATAGCGATAACTTACTTA
The DNA here is from genome assembly GCA_004154915.1 of Monosporascus ibericus. Classification (NCBI taxonomy): domain Eukaryota; kingdom Fungi; phylum Ascomycota; class Sordariomycetes; order Xylariales; genus Monosporascus; species Monosporascus ibericus. The sequence goes on along the minus strand of QJNU01000062.1, from coordinate 140,990 downwards.
ACGATTAAGGAATGGAAAAAATATAAATCCTAAAAGAATACTAAATATGCTAATACGAAACATATACGAACATTAGCTATATGGATACCCAGGGATCCATAAGACCCGAAAACGATTATAACGGACCTATTACTTCCTTAAAATAAAATTAATAATCAAGAAAATACGGTGATAATGCCATATATGCAATAAGGCGAAAGCTCGACGACATAAGCTATACGGAAAATTATAACTATTATTAGTTGCAAAACGACTATAGGATTTAATTATTTTTAATTTTACTATTAAGCTTTTATTATCAAAAAAACGCTGCTATAAGTACATGTTATGACAATATGTTTATAATCGAGAATCGATATGCCAGATTTTCCTATTTTTTTACTATATAACGAAGATATAAATATAAAATAAATAACATATATCTTTTTAAGATATATTTTAAAAGTATACGTATTATTAACGGAAATCATTTTAAATAAAGGAATAACATTTACTTCGAAATTCTAGGAAGGACTTCTAGTATAATTAAGCCTAAATTATAAACCTTTTAACCTATTTAAATCCCAAATAAACGGATAAATAAAACAAACCAACCAAATATTGGAAACTTAGTTCCGATATTATATTAATTACGAACAAAACGGTTAAGTTCAGAAGTTACTTATAGAATAACGAACTTATAACACCAGTTACTATAAAAGCACCAAAACGACCTTAATAAACACCAATTTTAGTTTTCTACTAAAAGTTTACCAAGATATACGCAAAAGACTTGTTAACGTTAAAATAATCCTTATATTAAAACAATTTAAATAATTATTCGCAGAAATGAAAACAGAACTTAAATTTGTACGTAACTAAATAAAAAAGTATTATAACCAAAAAAGTTAAAAGGATTAACGTTTTAAAAGAAAAAGATAGTTTATTTAATTACTAAAAACATTCAAATTAACGACTAAATGACAAACCTAACTTTAAATATGTCAGTCCATACAAAATTACTAAGGAAATCTTAAAAAATAATTAGTAATTGGAATTACTGCCTAAAGTTAAACTGTATCTAATCTCTTACATCTACTTATTCGAATTAATAGTAGATATTATGAAAGTTAATATAGGGTATAAGGAAAAGGCAAAAAGAGATATATTAACATAGGAAACGGAGAAAATTCTAGACATACGTAGAAAAAACGGACTTACCTAATACGTGGTTAAATGAAAAAATTACCTAAATTCCGAAAATATCGAAGAACTCGCCAAAAATCTTATAAATACCTAGCGCCTATTAAGAAGCTTTTACTAGCAACGACGGACCCGCCCTAATTAACGGTCAACCAATTATAAGCTTAAATTAATCGACCAGGTCTACGACCTAACCCGACATAACCGCGGCAACCGCCGCCTTTAACTACTTTTATTCCTTTTTTAAACCTTTAAATTCTTTCATAACTTCCGTATCTTAAGTATTACTATAAAATATCTTAACGTTATGGAAGCGAAAAAGTTTTTTTTTATTTACGTAAACGGTTTAAACGGTTAAATATTTCAAATAAATATTATTATACCTTGAGCAGCTCTTTTCCCGCCATACGTTCCGCTAAGATTAAACGAACCTTTTTTACGATAAGCTTTTTATGTTCGAGTTTAAAGGGACAAAATAAATTACAAAAGCCCCCGTATTCGGTATAACGTATATGCTTTCCAGAACTATGATGCGCCTTATAAGTCTTATTTTCAAATCTGCAATAAGAATAAGAGAAGTTCGACGATATGGCAAAACCAAAGCGTTTAATACGTTCTGAAAAAAACGAAAACGTTAAGACGTTGACGAAAAGGACAATTTTTAATTCGACCAGGTATAATTAATATAAAAAAGGAAAGTTCACTTACCTGAATTAATAAGATAAATAATTAATCTTTAAAAGTAAAGATTTTGGAAAGGAGAAATCGTAGTATAACCTAGCGGTCTTAGCTGTAACATAAACAGTCGGACCTTTAGAAAGTAAATTCCGATTTAAGCTCGAATATTACGTAACTAGCTTAAAAAACTTAATAACTTTAATTGGTTTAAGAACCTTAAGCTAGTCGAATTATAAAAGGGCTTAAATGAATTTAAAAGGATTCAACTAACAAAGAAGTTTAAGCCGCTTAAGTTCCTAAAGATAAGACGAAGATATATGCATTCGTTACCTTTCATAATTTAAATAGAGTACCAGTTTATAATATAACTTGGTTCTTTCGGAAAGATTATATTTCCTACATAGTCCGCCGGTGTAAAGTTATATTTAAACCGCTAGGCAAATATAAGGAGTATGTGGTCAAAGCTTATTAAAAATATTACTGAAATAAAAACACGAAAATTAAAAAGAATATAAAACGACGGAAAGAGATTAATGCTATCGGATTTTATTAACAAATTACCGATATAGTTACAACTATTACGAAAAGGGGATAAGGTAGGGACGTTTAAAGTTTTCAAATATATTCACAGATTATTTATCGATAACCTCATATTAATTTATATTTTTGTCTTAATTTATAGATTATTAAATAATATAACAATTAAGTTTCGTAATTATTTAAACGATTAAGATACATCTTGTTAATTAGAATTACTTAACGGTACGTTTTATAATAAAGTTATTACCTGTTTTAAATAAACCTATAAAATATATTAAGCAAATAAAATCAGCCAAGTATATAATTCGTTACACGCACGTTTATTTTAAACTTCAGAAACTTTATAGAAATATTCTTAATAAAATTAAATTTTATGAAAAAGGCTTTAACATAGCTGGTTAACGATAGCTTTGAAAAAGATATTATTAACGATTATCTTTAATATAAACGCAAATACTTTAATTTACGTTTTAAGGATTCTTTCTTAATTAATCTATTTAAATATCCGCCTTAACTAAACCGTTTAATATTATGATAACGAATTAATAATAGCCTTTCCAATTTTGTATTTTAATACGTAATTCATTCTGTATTTAATATTTCTTTATAGTAATAAAACGTAGATAAAGTTCGATCCTAGGAGAATACGGTTTTAATCAATAATTAATCTTATTATTTTATATCCGATTTAAGATATTTAATGTAAATAATAAAATAATATACGATAAAAACGATCCAGCTTATATACGGAAATAATTCGAAGAACATAAAGAAAAATACAAGAAACGTTTTACACTTCGTTAATCAAAAACTTAAAACTTTACCGGATTTAAATAACATATTACCAAATAAACTTCATCAGGTATTAAATAACAATTTCAAAATTCTAAATAGACTAAGAAATAATAAGGATGAAAGTTAAGCTATAGGGAAATCTTTTTATATCAACTAACTTACCTATGTAAACGGACTGTAATACTTTAATTTAATTATATTTAAACATAACGCTTATAGAAAAGTTAATAAATATTAATAAAAAAAGCACCACCAAAACACAAACGAATAAAACCTTTAACGGTTCAACTTGAACCCTACTTTAAAATTAGTCACTTTGGTAAAATAATTTAAATTAATATCTAAAACTCTAATAAACCAGGATTATAAATACTAAATCATGGTTATAGGTAATATAATTAATACGTTTGCAACTTCGAAAAATAAAATAATTTCTTTGTTCCTAAATGTTTTTTCTTATTCATTAATATCCGGATTTAGATTAATATTACGAAAATATTTATATTTTAATAGTATAATAATTAATCCGCTATTAAAAAATAAAATAAATATTCTTTCCGAATTGAGTTAAATAAGGTCGCCTTAATAATATGTTTTCGTCCCTTTATATTACCTATATATTATACTTTTTTAAGAAAAAACACCTAATTACTACGTCATGGCGCCAGCTCGGCTAGTTATCCTAACTGTATTTATAGCGCTCTAGAACCTTAAGGGCTCTGTCTCTCCTTTTGTTCCCTAGATGTCAGTCTTTATCTAGTTCTTCTGTCCTGAATATAGCCAACCTGACCTCTGTTGAGAGCCTGCATGTGACATACTACCTTTACTTAATTAAAAAAACCGCCGACTACCTACCTCTTATTATACGGCTATTTGTAATTATAACCTTACGTTATTATATTACCAAACCTAATTATAATACTAGAATTTATTAAACTAATTATAAAATAATTAACGTACCACATAAGCGAGTCGGACATATAAGCGAGTCGGACACTTTTCTAGGCATTTTAACCACCCATTTTTAATCATCCATTCCTTAATACTAACGTTATGGAACGTCTTATAAAGAAGGCTAGGATGAACCTAACTGTCCAGGTAAAAAAAAAAAACCCCCCGAAAATTAGTTTTAAACGACTTGGTTTTATATATTACGTCGCCCCATTTACTTTAGAGAACCGATATACTGGCAAATCCTTTTGAGTTGATATTATTCCGAATTCGCGAAAGTTAACGCCGACCGAACAGAAATCGATTATCGAAAAAATGCTTAACTTAAATACGCAAGCGTTTCCTGTCCGGCTTTAATACGTTAAAGATATGGCGAATTTATTACTGGCCCAGCGCGTTACGTAACGCGTTAGGATTAACTGGGCGTCGAATTTTATTAAATGGTAAAAAAAATTTAAGATGCGTTTAAATCGGAAAATTAATTATTAAAAGGTATTATGCGAAAACCCAGAAATATTTCGTAAATAGTTTAAGCTTATTCGGGCTATAATCATAAAATACGGTATCGTAAAAAAGGATATTTATAACTTCGACGAAACGGGCTTTTTAATAGGGCTTTTAATGGCATACGGCATAATAATTATAAATGCTAAAAAACGTAAAAAACTTAAATAAACGTAATAAAATAATCGGAAATAAATAACAGTTATATAAGCTATTAATTCGCAAAGTTAGATTTTACCGTTATTTATTATTATGGCGGGAAAAAATTACTTTGATTCCTGGTATTAAGAATATTAATTATTATCCGATTAAAAGCTTGGTATAAGCTATAATAATTAGATAACAAACGAATTAGGTTTAAAATGGATTTAATATTTTAATAAGTATATATAAACGCGTACAAAAAAATCGAAACGTCTTTTTATTTTCGACGGCTATAATAATTACTATTCGATCGAATTCGAAAAATATTACGCGAACCATGGTATTATTACGTTTTATATACCTACTTATTCCTTTTATCGGCTTTAATCTTTTAACGTATCCTGCTTTTTTATTTTAAAGCGCGTTTATTCGTTATATATCGAGAACTTAATGCGACGTTATTATACTTATATCGCGAAAAAAGATTTTTTTTTTTCGGTTTTTACGACGCGTTTAAAGCTGCCATAACGTCCGATAACATTAAATCTGGATTCGTGAAAGCTGGATTTGTTCCATTCGATCTTAATAACGTCCTATCCGATTTGGAAAATTTTCCAGTTATACCTATACCGACCGTTTTCTTACTTACTTTTGCTAATTTTATTTCCCCGCCCGCGAAAACCCCTAAAAATATCCGTAAAGTAATAAAATAAGAACGTTATTTATAAAAAAGAATTAAAAATTACCAGGGTAGTTCGCTAATAAGAATAATTAAGTTAGCTGATTTTATAATAAAAGGTTATATATTACTTTTACATAAAGTTACTTTTTTGCGGAAAGAAAACGTCTAATTACGCGAAACCAACTATACCTTTAGTAAACGCCGTAGGATTAAAAATAAACGTTTTCAGGAAAAAAGAATACTTATTATATAAAAAGGATAAGTTCTTTTGGCCGAAAAGGAAGGGGGTGGTAAAAGAATGCAGCCAATAATGGCTAAAGGTAATCGTCGTAAAAGGGTTAAAACGAAAAAACGGAAGTATGGCGTTTGCGGTAAGCCCGGACATAATGCGCGTATTTGTGAAGAGGATATAAAGGCGTTTAGCGATAAAAAATCCGATTAATTTGAATTAAGTTAATGTATTATGGTTGATTAATTTGAATTTGTTGTCGCGGAATGTGAAAAAGTGTCCGATTCGCTTATGTGTCCGACTCGCTTGTGTGGTACGTTATACGTTAATGTTTTAATAAATATTAAGGTACTAAAATGGCGCATCGGAAATAAATAACCTACTAAAGAATCGTTTTAATATAAAAGAAAGTATTATTAAAAAGCAACCTATACGCATTATAAAAATAATATCTAAAATTCTAAGCTTTATAAAAACACTAAAAAAAACGTATTAAACCTAATAAGAAGTTTATATTATAAAATAATCTTGAAATGATAACCTAATTTCTCTAACTTCGGCTTTATATCAAGTTGGACGTTAATTAACGTTTTAAAAATTATTATTAAAAAAGACGCCATTTTAATAATTAATATAAGAAATTACGTAAGGACTTAAAAGTAACTTAAGATTTTAAATTTCGGCTTTAAACCCCATACAAAACGCAATAACGGTTATGTTTATCGAATGATTTTGAAGTAAATTTAATCTATAAAATAATTATAACATAACTTTATTTTATTTAAAAATTAATATATATGCCATTTAATTTATAAACAGTCATTAGTTAAAATAAAAATATGCATTTAATAAAAGACCTTTTAAATTATTATTAAGGCTTAATAAAACCTTGAGCAAAAAATGCTGCTCTTAATAAAAACTTAATATTAAGTTAGGCAGACGATATAACGCGTTGTGTAAACATTTTTAAAAAAAATAACGGAAATAGTAATAATAGCAGATGTGATGATAATAACGACAACAATAACGATAGCGGAAATAAGAAGACAGAAAATAATGATTCGTAAATTTTAAAGTATAAAAGTATCCGGGATTACGGTTTATTTAAAGGGAAACTGGCGTTATTAAATACTAAGATACTTAAAAAAACGTTCACGAAAGTTTAATTATAAATTTATCAACTTCGTTACTTTTATTAAATTATATTAAATTATTTTATTTATTTACTTACATTTAAATTAAGTAAATACTAATTAGCATTTTCATTTTAATTAAGTTTATTTTTATTTTTTATATTACGTTATATATTTACTTTTATAGGGATAATAAATATACATTAATTATAAATTTTCATCTTTTCGCTTTTATAAAAACGTTTTAAATTTTTTTTTTATATTTACTTAAATTTATATATAGACCTATGAATTACTTATCGGATTTGTTAAAAACTTATTAAGTACTTAATAGGTCCTTGGCGTTACCCGCAGGTACCTGATGGGTCCTTGGCAAATCCGATGGGTACCTATTCCCTCACCCTATATATATGTTCCGTAGCTAAGCTATCTAAAGTTGTACGCGTGTCACAGCGCCTGCAACTAGCCGAATACAACAATACAACTGATGTCCCCTATATCTGACAGTACGCGTAATTAGCAAAGGTCACGAGCGAAATAAAACTACATAACTGATGTCACCTATATCTGACAATACATGTTGGAAGAACGTCTTCAATGGAGGACCAGGCCGTAACACTATTGCTCTATGTGGACCCAACTAAAACATGTAAAAGCCTTGAATGAATTCTAAATCTGGTAGGCGCCTGCACCATTCAGTCTGGCAAAAAGACCACCAATTTTTTCCCAGACACTGATCCGGACTTTAGCAGCGCTAACCCATCCAAAACACTCTCCAATCCGTCTTCCAATCGCTGCGTTGGATGGGTACGCAGCTTGCCCTCACTCAGCAAGCGTTGATACATAGGGAAAAAGCGCACTCCCAGCTCGCGCTTCGACAGGTCCGCAGGCTTTGCGTAACTGCCGGGAAAATGGGTGCCGTACCCGCTTATCTCGAACGCCATGACGAAGGAAGCTTTGATTGCTCGGCGTTTGGCTAGGAGCTCGTCCGGCACCACCTCGAGGCTGGTGTACCGGCCACCCACACGGGCCATGGCCGCATAGCACATGTCAACGCTATGTTCGTCTGAGATGCAGTCTAGAACATATTTTAGCCGGTCTCCCGTGTGCTTTTTGATCGCAGCGGGAGTGGCCGGGTCTGCATAGTCGAAGACGGCCGTTGCGCCGCGCGCGCGCGCAAGGTCGAAGTTTCGGGGTGAGCATGTTGCAATAGGCTCGAAGCCCGAAAGACGTAAGAGCTGGATTGCGATAGTTCCTGTGGCAGTACTACCGCCGTAGACGAGAATCGGCTGACGCGTCTGGGCGGGCTGCTCCGGCGTCGCAGGGAGGTCCAGCGCGTCGGCACCCCAGAAAACTAGCGTGCAAGTCGCAAGCGCGAGTCCCAGGGTAGCGGCTTGCTCTATGCTAGTGTTGCTCGTTGAAGCAAGACGCATTACCTGCGGTGCGAATGTGCGCAAGTAAGACGCAAAGGCGCCATTCTCGGGGGTCCCTGGATCTGAGCCGTTCGAGACCCCGCACACCATATCACCTGGCCTGAGATCGGTCTCCGTTCCATTCGCTATAGCGACTATGGTACCGGCAAAGTCATGTCCCACTACAGCGCCGGGTGCCGGAAACGCAGCGCCTATTTTGTAATCGCCCGGGTTCAAGGCCACGGCTTTCGTCTTGATGAGCACGGTTCCCGGTATCAAGTCCGGGACGGGAATATTGACAATCTTCCCTTTTCCGTCCGCATCTTCTGTAATGGCCCTTCGTGTGGACGGGATGGCTCCGCGAAGCGTCATAGTTGCAAGTTATTGAAGTGCTCACGATCTTCAATTGCGAGTGCGTTGGCTGTCTCACAGAATATTACTTGTCAACGGCTCCTGTTTCAATTACCCTTCCCCTGTTTTACGGCAGGTATTCGTGGCTATGTAAGCCCTTATTATCAGTTCAGAGAACGAGACTATTGGGACAAACGCGCTTGGTGGTAGCTCGCTGCGTTAACCTCGACGCTCTCTACTGAGACTCGGAGCATAGTAATCTGCATAAGCGCCCCCTATTTTGGCAAATGAGCCCCGACTCCGAAATTGGTCGCATTAATGATGCAGTAAATGCAACATCGCTCTATAACAGGGCTACTTGGTAGTATTTACTTCGGACTCGGAGGACTAGAGCAGGGTTGCGTCGCAGCGGTCCCACTATTTTCTATCTGCGTGGGGTCCAAGACAGCCTCAGGACTTTCGGGAGCATACTCGCGGCGTCTTCTATTAACTCTATTCCCTTGGATTGTTTTGGCTATATTATAGCCTCCTGGAAGAATCAACTGCGTGATATCCCGGTTTGGGTTTCCTAGAAAATCACGCGACTGCTTTCATGGAAACACGTCTTCTACCTTCTGCTACTTCACACCTACGGAGCAAGGATCAAGGGGAGTACTGGTGTGCTCCTTATTTTACTGCTGGACGATATAATTTTCGCCTTGAAAGCATCAACAATGGATTCGACCACGCCAGAAGCCAGTTGTCTTTCTAGCACCGAAAACCCCAGTCTTGAGCCAAATGCGAAAGAATGGACGGACACACAACGGCCCGGAGATGCCCAATCTCAGGAGGAACTACACCAATATGACTTCCGAGCGGCCCAACGCAGCTTTGGGTTCTGGGCCATCATAGTTGGACTCGGCGTGACCATGTGGTTAGCCGCGCTCGAGAACACCGTGATCACGACGGCGGCGCCCACCATTCTAGAGGAGATCCCTCTCGGCGATGACTGGATCTGGCTTACGAACGCTTTCTTCCTCGCTAGCGCCACCTTCCAACCCTTACTTGGTCAGCTGGCTAATCTTTTCGGCCGCCGCTGGATGACCATGTTCGTTATCTCAATGTTCATGTTGGGCAGTGGAATTTGCGGCGGGGCGAACAATAGTGCATCGCTCATTGCCGGCCGCGCTGTCCAGGGCGCTGGGTCCGGGGGCATATTGATGGCGTATGGTATGTAACTATGAGTGACAATCCTCTGTACCAGACTCCAAACCTCGGTTGTCTGCCTAGCTTTTGCAACCAGCTCTCCTTTCCATTGAAGTACGACTTGACCTAGCTTATGCCTCCATGTCAGACACGATTGTGTCTGATTTAGTTCCATTGCGCTACCGAGGCTACTACATCGCCATCATCCTGCTTATATATAGCATCGGCACTACGATGGGTGCTCTCATTGGTGGCGTAATTGTCGACAACATGTCTTGGCGCTGGGTGTTTTATATAAATCTCCCGATCGGGGCTGTCTCACTCTTTATCATGTTCCTCTACCTCCAGGTCCAGCATCGACGCGAGACCTCGATCATGAATCGGTTGAAACGGATCGACTACGTTGGGAATGGCATCTTAATAGGCGGTACTACTTCAATGCTTATCGCGTTGACCTATGCTGGTACGCGATATGAATGGTCTTCGTGGCATACCCTACTGCCATTAATCTTCGGCTTCGCAAGTTACTTCCTTTTCGGTGTTTTTGAAGCATGCCGTTTGGCGCCTGCTGAGCCTGTTATGCCACCGCGTCTATTTTACTCACCGACTTCTGTTATTATCGCTGTCAACACCTTCCTTTTTACGGCTATCATTTATTGGTCTATTTTCTTTTTGCCTGTTTACTTTCAAGCAGTAAAGCTAGATTCCCCAACAACTGCCGGCATTAATGTCATGCCTATCTCCCTCCTAGGGGTCCCTACTGCTGCCGCTGCCGCTGCCGCAATCAGCCGCTGGGGTAAATATAAGGTGATTCATCTTCTGGGCTTCACGCTTTATACTATCGGTCTAGGACTGTTTTCGCGGCTGGACGAAAACTCACCTACGGGCGAGTGGGTCGGGTATATGTTTACGAGTCCGATCGGTGCCGGCTTGTTGCTTAACTCCCAGTTACCGGCTTTCCAAGCACCTGTGTCGGAGGCCGACCAAGCGGCCGCGACGGGGAGCTGGAACTTCATCCGCACGCTCGGGAGTGTGTGGGGTGTTGCTATTCCTGCCGCGATTTTCGCCAATTATGTCGACATCCGAATCGCTGAGGGTGCAATTTCTGACCCCGCTGCTGCCGGTCTTCTTGTAAATGGCGGAGCATATCAATTTGCCTCCGCGGAATTTATACGCAGATTCCCACCCCTAGTGCAGAGCCAAATCCGTGCTCTTTATCGGATGGCTTTTCAGCGTGTCTTGTATGCTGGGATTGCCTTCACAGGGTTAGCCTGGTTTCTTTGTCTGTTCGAGAAAGATATCCCGCTCCGGACGGTGCTGGTGACCGAATACGGCCTAAAGGAGAATCAAACGAGCTGGTCGAAGAAGGATGCCGAGGTTGGAGAGGTACCACAAAACATGGGCCGGTAGAGCTAATGAGGCATAGCGGTAGTGCTTGCAAATAAGGGGGGATTGTCAGATACAGGGGACACCAGTTGTGATGTTTTATTGGGCTAACTTATAGGTGCTATAGCACGCGTATAGGGTTGAAGTAGCTTAGCCGCGGAACATATCTACTCCGATCAGTAGGGCCTTTTCGTATATGGAGTACGCTTCGTACCTCTGACTAACTAACTCACGTCCTTAATGCCTTAAAGCGCTTACGGCGTTAATCGTCATACTTTAGTATTTCTTAAAGCTACCACTTTCGGCTTCATTTTCCTTCCTGCAATTAATTGCTTTTAATTATCTAAGCTTTCATTCGAAAAGTTGATTAAAATTTCGTTCCGGGAGTTAAAAGCTTTTATAATGTTTTTTATTTTTAACTTCTTAAAAAAAAGATTTTAAACAATTTTTAAATGAATGTGTGTAGTATTTATTAATTAATTTATCGCCGGTAAAGTTATAACGTAATTTTATCAAGCTTTTCTTTTTCGAATTTAATAATTATATCTATTTATCTACTATAACTTTATATATAAAAAGCAGCATCGATATTATAAAACCGAGTGATTTGATACCAATCGTATTTCTTATTATTATAACGGCTGACTAATTTAACAAACTTTTAAACCTAGTTGTATGGTTTTATTAGCAGTAATAACATAGAAAATTATAAAATAAAGTATGAGATAATTCCCTTAAATACTAATAAATTATTAAACACTTTAAAGAATTAAGTGAGGTTATAGCGTGGAATTATTTAAATATAAAGTTAATAAGCGTACACTTTTTATTTTTAGTTTAGTAAAGTCGATTAGTTTAACCTTTCCGTTTTAATTATTATCTGTTAAGTTTTTCCTAATCAGTCGAGGCCGTCCTTTTAATTTTATTAATTCCACTTATTAATGAGAGCTGAGCTGTAAGAAGTATTATCCAATTTAATAAGTTAGTTACATAACTGTTTACCTCGCGATTAAAGTCTTTAAAAACGTTTTAATCGTAATTGTTATGACCTAGGGGCCTTAGCTGCAAAATAAATAGACGGATCTCCAAAGCTAAACCCGACCCGAGCTAAAAAGTTACGTAATAAGATAAAGGTCTTAAAGTGCCAAGCACTTTAAGCTCCTTAAGCGATTACAAAAGCTTAAAGAACTTAACGGCCTTAAGGGTTTAAGCCGTTTAAGCACTTTAAGTTAAGATAAAGATATATAGGATTGTTACCTTTTATAATTTAAATAAAGTATTAATTAATAATATAACTTAATTACTTAAATTAATTTTAAATAGTTTGTTATTATTAAATGTATTTATCGCATATTTTATAACTTAATCTTTTACGATATTACAATTAATATAAATCGTACTCTTTAAGTTTGATAGTTCATTAAACCGATTAACTGTTATATATTATAAGCTTTTATTTAATAATGCTGTTTAAATCTAAGCAGTATTTCCGAAAATATATTTATTAACCAGTAACTTTCGATTATTGTTACGGATTTTACCTTTAAAAAACTAAGAAATGTTTTAATTATTATAACTCAGAAAATTTAAGAACTAAAGGAAATAAACTCAGAACTTAAAACTTAACCTACAGTAGTATTTAAGTAGAATATTAAGGCCTTAAAACCTTTCGATGGTACCGGAAATGTATAACCTTTCTTAACCTAAGCTAAGTATTACTTTCATTTTTACCGAAACTTTTTAGTCGATAAGGCTGACAAAATCATTATTATCGCCGGAAGCCTTCAAGGAAGCGCTTTAAAATGGTTTAAAGCCATTTTACGAAATTACCTGGAGAAAATAAAGGCCGACAGAAAAAAAGAGATTAATAAGTTATTCGAATATTATATTTACTTCGAACAGAAAGTCCGAAATATGTACGGAAATCCTGACGAAGAACGAAAAGCCGGATAAGACATATTTTAACTTACTTAGAAAGGTTTAGAGTTAAGGGATGCCGTATTATGTAAATAAACCTTATTACGTACCGGATAATCGAATAACGAAATTATGATAGATATTTTTTACCGAAGCTTAAAAGAAACCGTTAAAAATAAAATAATCCGTCTTAAAATATTACTTTCTTTCGATAAGTACGTTAATCAGGCATTTAAAATCGGTAACCGGCAGTACGAACGACGAATAAATAAAAGGATAGTATTTCCTTAAATCCGAATATTTAAAAGATAGTTAGTAGTAGAAAAAGAATACGCCTTCCATATCTTACGGAACAATACCAGGACTTATGGAACTAGGAATAGTTTAATAACGCGATTTTCGTAACATTAAACATTATACTTATAATAAAATAGGGTATAAGGTTTACGAATATAAAGTAGCTAAAAAGTTACGATAAAACATATAGATACCGGTTTTTTAAGGACCGCTTTAAAATAACTAAAGGAATAATAATAAACTAATGAATACAATAAGGATTAAAGATAACTATAATACACTTAAATCGGTATAAAAAGAACTATAAAAACCAAGAAGCTATTTCGGATAGCTATCTAGAAATAACAAGGTTTAATTACGGGACTTATAATAACCTAATAACTAAAGAAATATAACGAATGAAAAAAGCTTATAAAGGATAAATTAGTTTCCCGTTTTTAACGAACACGGTAATAACGATACGAATAAGTGGAATTAAATGCATAGATTAAAGAATACTAAGGCTAAGACAAAACCTTATTATCAAGATAGTTAAACAGATATAAAAAGCTGTAAGTTATTTACCATAAGCGTATTTGTTGCCTTAGATATATAGAAGAATAGCGGTATATCGAAAAACGATTTAAACGAATATATAACTAAAAGTTTAATTCCTATAATTAAACGGAAAAAGAGTTTAAAGATTAACGATAGTATAAATATATTAAATTATATATATTTAAGGACGTTATTAACGTTCTTACGGCATTAATAAGTTGGCCTAAGGGAAAAATCTGCCTAAATATATATTTTACATACCATTTCCAGTAATGCGATCATAAAAGAGAAAAATGGATTTACTATAGATTTATAAAAAGATCTTAGGAAATAATTAATAACTTGAACTTCAGATTAGCCTTCACAGATAACCCGGACGAATGATAAGAAATTATAGCCGAAATTTAAAAAAGGAATAAAGAAATAAGATAATATAGCGTATAGTTCCAGGTACGACAAAAAGAATAAAAAGATCCTGTATTAAGATGTATTAGCAGAAAAAACTTTTAAACGTAAATCTTCTAGTTAGAAGTTACCTTACGCCGATAAGAAGGATAGTTAAAGTAATTACAAACCTTTAACTAGCAAAATTAAACGCGTATTATGACGTTAAAAGTCGATTTAAAAAGTAAATGTTATTTATAAGAAAGCCGTAAAAAGATAAAATCCGGAAAAGCTAGTAGAAGCTTTTCAAAAGGGCTTTAAATGCGACGATAAGAACCGAAAATAACATTACTTTCTAAGTACGAATTAAAACATATTAATTTCCCGTATTTATAGACTAAGAAATAATAAAGGGTAATTATATTATATCGAATATAATTAGTTAATTTAGATTACTATAAAAGAAAAAGATGAAACCCTATATTGTCGGAAAAGTAAAAGGTTAAGTATTTGCCTCAGACAATGAAAAAATGATTTGCAAGATTAATTACTTCGAAGTCTTTTTTAAAGGACGAAAACAAATAACGAAACTCGATATTATTCCGATAAAGAATTATAATATGATCTTCGAAAAATTATAGTGGTATTAATACACCCATTTAATCGATTAAGTTATTAAGCAGGTAATATTTATTTTATAGCCTTTAGATAAAAGAAGCAAGATACGAAAAGATCTTAATACTCGATCGAAAATAGGGACGAATGTAAGCATAAGGATATGATAAAAACTTTACCACCTATAAGAACAAGATATAAGAAAAAGAATAACGCTATTATAAAAGAATACGGAGCCTTATTATTACTATTAAAATAAAGTTAAAAAGAATAAACGATTACTTATGGGATTAACCCTGAAAGCTAAAAAATACTAGGTAACATACTTTTATAGTACTATAAATATAAACGAGTTTTCCGAAAGCAACTTAAGACGAGATTATTAAAGGATAACGAATAAAATTATAACGTAATCCTGAAGGGGAAAATATTAACTGGACTTTACCAGATTTATAATTTTAATAAGATAAAACTATTAGCATTATGAAAATAGCTTAACGATAAAACTTAAGAAATGTTATATACGACATTTTATTTTATTAGCCGGATATCTTATATTTTTTATATTAAGAAAGAAAGGAAGATTACGTTTAGTTATCGATTATAAACAATTAAACAATATGACTATTAAAAATGAAATGTTATTACCCCTAATTAGCGAAATTAAAATCGCCTTCATAAAATAAAAATATTTATAAGTTTAAATCTGAAAAAAGGATATAATTAAATCCGTGTCATATTAGAACATAAGTAAAAAATAACCTTTAGAACAAAATATAAATTCTCTTAATATTTTGTTATACCTTTTGAATTTACGAAGGTATTAATAACCTTTTAGCGAAGGGTTAACGATATATTTAAGTAGTATTTAAATATTTTAGTTATTTGTTACCTCGAGGATATTCTTATTTAGTTGAAAAAATAAAGAGGAATATAAAGCATACGTTTATATAATTTTTTCAAACTTTATAGAACGCTAGTTTCTTGGTTAACATAATGAACGGCTAGTTTTATATATAAGAAATGCAATTTTTAACATTAAATTTTACTTTAGGATGCATTTAAATGGACCTTAAAAATCGCTGTAATATAGGAATGCGAAATGCTTATTACGGCTAAGGAAGTATAAGCTTTCCCTGGATTTGTTAATTATTATAAAAGGTTTGTTCGATACTTTAATAAAATACTTATGTTATTGTCGAACTTAACAAAATAAACGGGAATAAATTCGTTTTGACATTTAAAACGGAAGCAGTGTTTTAAGAAATTAAGAATGCGATTATTAACGAGTTAATATTAATTATATACGACCGAAACCGTTTAGTTAAGTTCGAAACGGACCCTTTGGATTACGCTTTAAGCGTAATAACCGGATACCGCGATAATTAAGATAGCTTATATTTTATCGCCATTTATTTTTATAAGTTAAATGGAGTAAACCTGAACTACGGTATTCCCGATAAGGAATTTATGGCTATCGCTAGAGCTTTTCGAGAATTTAGATATTACCTTCAGGAAAACCTTTACCAAGTTAAGGTATATACGAATTATAAAAACTTTATTCGTTTTACTAATACTAGAAAATCAAGAGGACGATGATTACGTGACGGCAAAGAATTAACAAAGTATGACTTTATTATTATTTATCGAAAAGAATTACAAAATGGCAAAGCAAACGTATTTAGCCGAAAACTACA
Organism: Monosporascus ibericus; assembly: GCA_004154915.1. Taxonomy (NCBI): domain Eukaryota; kingdom Fungi; phylum Ascomycota; class Sordariomycetes; order Xylariales; genus Monosporascus; species Monosporascus ibericus. The sequence continues at coordinate 124,371 of QJNU01000062.1, read as the reverse complement.
TTTAAAAAAGAAAGTAATTAAAGCTAGTTATTAAATCTTCTATATTATGTTAAAAGAATATTTGCAATTACGATATATAGTAACGATTAGAGCTGTACTTTTTGATTTATACTAAAAGATTTAAGAATATAACGATAACTTACCTCAGGACTAGAAAATAAAAAAGATACAAGTTTTAAAAGAACATCGGGAGATATTAATACGAGGTATATATAAACATCAGTTATACGGATATGTAGGGATTTATAAAACCCTAAAACTATTATAACGTATTTATTATTTTCTTAGAATAAAATTAATACCAAAGAAAGTACGATAGCGATGTTATATATGTAATAAGATATAAACTCGAAGCCATAAACCATACAGGGAATTATAACCATTATTAGTCGCAAAGCAATTATAAGATTTAATTATTTCCACTTTATTATTAAACATTTATTATTAAAAGATTTAATTCTAAGTATATATTACGATAACATATTTATGATCGTTAACCGGTTTGCTAAATTTTCTTATTCTTATTATATAATAAAATAACGAACGTAAAGGTATTAGCTTACATATTTTTAAAATATATTCTAAGGACATACGGTTTACTAACAAAAACCATCTTAAATAAAGGAACGATATTTATTTTGAAATTCTGGCAAGGACTTATGGTATAATTAGGCCTAAATTACAAATTACTTAATATATTTAAACCTTAAATAACCGGAGAAATAAAAAGAACTAACCAAATACCGGAAACCTACTTACGATGTTAAATCAATTATGAACAGAACGATGAAGTCTTAAAACTGCTTATCACTTAATTACTCTATAATATAAACTATCATAGAAGTATTAAAATCATTTTAATAAACGTCAACTTTAGTTCTATAGCCGAAGTTTACAAATATATACGTAAAGGACTCTTTAATGTTAAAGCAATCCTTATATTGGAACAACTTAAATAATTACATATAGAAATAAAAACAAAACTTAAATTCGTACGTAACTAAATAAGGAAATATTATAATCATAAAATACGATTTATTTAGCTACCAAAGATCTCTAGATTAAACCACCGAATAAAAGACTTGATTTTAAATATATCGGCTTATATAAAACTGCTAAAAGATCTTTAAATATAATTATTAATTAAAATTATTAACTAAAGTCAAACTGTATGTAACTCTTTATATTTTCTTATTATAGTTATCAGCTAATATTATTAAGGTTAATATAGAGTACGAAAAAGAAGCAGAAAAAGATACATTTATATACGAAGCAGAAAACACTTTAGATGTATAGAAAAAAAGACCGACTTACGGAATACCTGGTTAAATGGAAGAACTACCTAAATTCCGAAAATATTTAAGAGCTCGCTAAAACCTTTATGAATGCTTCGCGGTTTTTGAAGAACTTTTTCAAAAAATACCTGCAACATTTAAAATAACTTCCTAATCTAGATCCGTTGGAAAGGATTAATTAGTGGCCTTTGGTCCAGAGTAGTTAATTACCTAAGCGGCCGACGTAACCATTTTATTTGACGGCTAAGGGGTTTAACCAACTATTAAACCTAGTCGTACGGTTTATGTTGGCAGTAATATCGTGGAAAACTGAGTAATAAGAGTAAATAATAGTTACGTCTGGTAATAACAGATTGTTAAAGGTAATTTGGGTAACCAAGTTGTATTACAAGCTGGTAATTTATCTAAACTATGGTGGTAATGAACGTATATATCCTTATCTTAGCTTAAGGTACTTAAGCGGCTTAAACCATCAAGTCCGTTAAACTTTTAAATTCTTATAACGGCTTAAAGGCTTAAGGTACTTAGTACGTTAAAACCTTTAAGTTAATTACGTGATTTTTAATTATAAGAGGTCCAGTTTGGAGATTCGACCGTTTGTATAACAGCTAAGTGTAACGTAGTGGACTCTTGTTGCATGCGCTCTTATAAGGTGGATTTGCGTGTCCAAACCCCAATTGGGGTTTGGAATTGCTGATCTTTTGGTCTTGTGGTTAGCGTCGCACCCTCGCTTATCTCACACTAAGGCTGTTAGGTGATTATACGATTTCTCCCTTCCAAGAACTTTGCCCTTAAGGATCAATTTATTTATCTATAAATTTTTAGTAACTTTCCTTTTTTTATATTTATTATGTCGGGTCGAATTAAAAAACGTCGTTTTCGTTAACGTATTAACGCCTTCGTTCTTTCAAAACGTATTAAACCTTTTAATTTCGTTATGCCTTTTTGTTTTCGTCACGAAAAAAAGGGTATAAATTATAAAGTCGCCTGTAATTTCGTAAAATACGCGCGGTACGTTTGTTATGGTGGTCTCTGTACTGTTTTTAGGCCTTCGGAAACGGAACATTAAAAACGTCTTGATAAAAAGGACCGTTTAAAACGCGAAAAGGAGCAGGTTCGAAAGATACTACGGGCCGCTGCCAACAAACTTAACCGTTTACAGAAACAAAGACGGCTTTTCCGTTATCGTGGTATCGAAACGCTTCGTCGTGGTATTAAAGGTACGGAGGTTATGGAAAAATTTGAACGTTTAAAAAAGGAGCAAAAACGGTTGAAGGCGGCGGTCGCCGTGGCCACGTCAGGCCAAGTTGCAAATCCGGTCGACTGGTTTAAGCTTATTAATTAGTCGATTGCTAATTAGGGCGCATCCGTCGTTGCTGGTGAAAGTTCCTTAACAGGCGCTGGGCGTTTATAAGGTTTTTAACGGGTTCCCAGGTGTTTTCGGAGTTTGAGTAGTTTTTCTACTTAATTAGGTATTAGGTAAGTCCTTTTTTTTTCGTGCATTTAGAATCCTTTTTGCTTCGTATGTTAGTATATCTTTTTTTGCTTTTCTTTTTGTATCCTGTGCTGATTTGATAATGTTTGTTGTTGATTCGAATAAGGAAACGTAAAAGACTAGATGGAGTTTAACTTTAGGGGGTAGTTCTAATTGGTATTTATTTTCTAAGATTCTTTTGATGATTTTGTATGGTTCGATATATTTGAAGTTAAGTTTTTTATTTAGTCGTTTGGTATGGTTGTTTTTAGTGGTTAGATAAATCATTTTTCCTCTCTGTAAGGTTGGTCCCTTTAATCTTTTCTGGTTGTAATATTTTTTTTTTTTGATTCCGTACGAATTCGAATTTTGTTTTTATTTTTATATGTAACGTACCACACAAGCTCGCGGGCCACACAAGCTCGCGGAAGACTTTTTGACACCTCGCAATAATCAATTCAAATAACTTAACTACAACGCGTCTAATTGATTCAAATTAACCGTATTCCCTTTCGCTTACCGTATCTACAGCTTTTTAACAAGTGCACCTATTATATCAAGGCTTGTTGCGGACGTTATATTACTATTCCTTCCTTTTAACCTACTCACGACGGCCATTTTCAGCAGCAATTAATAACATTTTTTTACTACCACCTATTCTGCCGGCTAAAAGAACTCGTTTATCCCATATAGTAAATGTTATTCTTTATTAACAACGTTTGTTTAATTATTTTAAAACCGTAAAATCGAATTGTTATTCCGACAAGTCCTGCAATACCGCGATAAGCCCTACGACGCGCCTATAACGCGCCCTAGAACGTGCCCCATAACAAGCCCTACAGCCTTGCCCTACAGCCTTGTGACGCGTCCTACAGCCTTCCAATACGACGTATTTTGCGAATATCTTCCACGTATTAAAGCCGGACAAAAAACGCTCCCGTATATGGGTTGGGAATTCGGTCGGTAATCGTTTTCTTGTTATTGAGCTTTAGAACTTTCGAAATAGGAGTAATATTGGCCTGGACGCGTTAAAAGGTAGTCGGTCATAATACAATGTAAAAGAAAGGAATAACAATATAACGTCCGCAACAAGCTTTGATATAATAAGTGCACTTGTTAGAAAGCTGTAGATACGGTTAGCGAAAGGGAATACGGTTAATTTGAATCAATTAGATATGTTATGGTTAAGTTATTTGGATTGATTGTTGCGAGGTGCCAAAAAGTCTTCCGCGAGCTTGTGTGGCCCGCGAGCTTGTGTGGTACGTTAATTATTTAAATTGTTTTGATATAAGGATTACTTTGACGTTAATAAGTTTTTCGCGTATATTTTTGTAAACTTTTCATATGAACTTAAAATTGGCGTTAACTGGAGTTGTTTTAATACTTTCATGGTAGTTGGTATTATAAGCTAACTGGACGATGGGGAGCATTTGAACTCAGTTATTTTGCTCGTGGTTAATGTAATATCGTAAGTAGGTTTCCAGTATTTGGTTAGTTCTTTTTCTTTGTCCGTTTATTTAAGGTCTGAATGCGCTGTACAGTTTGTTATTTAGGCTTATTTGAGCCATAAGTTCTCGCTAAAATTTTAAAGTAAATATCGTCTTTTTGTTTAAAATAATTTCCGTTAGTAATTTATGTACTTTTAAGATGTGTTTTAAAAAGATGTAAGCCAGTTATTTTACGTTTAAGTCCTTATTATATGGTAAAAATAGGAAAATTTAGTGAATCGATCAACCATTATAAGGATGCTATTGTAATGTATTCCCGTGGCTGGGTTTTCTGAAAATTGGAGTTTGGTAATAAAGTCGAAAGTGATTAAATCCTACGGTCGCTTTGTAACTAGTAATGGTTGTAATTTTCCGTATGGTTTATGTCGTCGAGCTTTTGCCTTTTTGCAGATATGGTACTATTATTGTATTTTCTTTACTATTGATTTTATTTTAAGGAAGGAATAAGTAGGTTATAATCGTTTTAAGGTTTTATAAATCACTGGGTATCCGTATAGCTAATGTTTATATATGTTTCGTATTAATGTTTCCTGCTACCTTTTTAGGCTTTATGGCTTTTCCATTTCTTGGTTTTTAAGTAAGTTATTATTATGTTTTTGGATTTTCTAGTCTAAGTTAAGGGGTGTTAATTTAATTATTGCTATTTATCGTGGTTGCAGGTATCCTTTTAATATAATGTCGAAGATCTGGTAGTTAACCTTAATTACTTTTTTTTTCGAAGTTTGGTTTTCGATTAAATACGTTTGCTTTGCCGTTTTCTGATCCTTTTTGGTAGATGATGATAAAGTCGTATTTTGCTAATATTTCGGCGTAACGTAATTGTCGTTTTGTAAGTTTTCTGGTGGTAATAAAGCGGGTGAGCTTTTTGTAATCGGTATATTATTTTATTTAGTGGAAATTTCCGTTAAGCTAATGTCTGAATTTTCGGAAGGCTTTAATAATAACCATGAATTCTTTATCGGAGATACTGTAATTTAACTCTGTTCTTTTTAACTCTTAAAAGTATAGAGTCATATGGTATAAGTGGCCTTAATTATCGCGGTATCCTCTATTATGCTTAAAACGTAATCCGAAGCGTCGGTTTTAAGCTTTATTGGGCGGTTCGGGTTGTATATAATTAATATTAGCTTGTTAGTAATCGCATTCTTGATTTTTTGAAAATCGGTTTTTGTTTTTGTCGTCTAGAAAGATTTGTTTCCTTTTTTTGTAAGGTTAGATAATATTGTAACTATTTTGTTAAAATTTCGAATAAACTTTTTATAGTAATTAGCGAATCCGAAGAAGGCTTGTACTTTCTTAATTATAATAAGTATTTCTTATTTTTATATTGCCGCGATTTTCTTGGGGTTTATCTTAATGTATCCTCGGGTGATGATATGTTTTAAAAATCTCATTTTTTGCGTCTGGAATTGGCTTTTTTTATGTTAACGAGTAGGTTGGCGTTTTATAGGGCTTGGAGAATTGTATAAACGTGTCCTATATATTCCTTTTTGTTTTTCGAGTAGGTGAGAATATTTTCGAGGTAATAAATAACGAAGATGTTTAAATATTTCCTAAATATATGGTTGATTATCCGTTAAAAAGTTGCTGGTACGTTTGCAACTCCGAAAGGTATAACGAGGTACTTAAAAAGTCCGTATTTCGTCTTAAAAGTTGTTTTTTATTTGTGTCCTGGTTTAATACGAATTTGATTATATCCTTTTTTGAGATTTAGGCTTATAAATTAATTTGTTCCAAGGAGGCGATCTTTTATTTCGTTAATTAGGGGTAATGGTATTTTGTTTTTGACCGTGACGTCGTTTAGTTGCCTGTAATCGATAATTAGGCGTAGCTTTCCGTTTTTCCTTGGTACGAAAAATATGGGGTATCCGGCTGATGAATTAAACCGTTATATATAACTTTTCCGAAGCTTGTTTTTAAGGTATTTACGTAATGCCTGTAATTCTGTTTCGTTAAGATTGTAGATTGAATAAAATCTGGTCGATGTCCTTTCCTTAAGGATTATTTTATGGTCCTATTCGTTATGTTCCGGTAATTTCGTTTTAAGCTTTTTTCGAAATAATCTTTGATATTTATGGTATTATGAAGGTATATTAGTTATGGTTTTTGGCTTCAGGGGTTGATGCTATAGCTGATCGTTCATTTTTCGCCACTTAGTTCTGATGGTAGTGATAATGTGTCGGATTTCTTTATGGTCCCTTTATTTTTTTTTCATGTTTTATTTTTGTGGGTGGTGAGGTTTCTGTTATATCTCTATGCCAGTATTTGTTGTTATTTTCGATCGAATATTAAGATCTTTTCGTATTTTGCTTTTTTTGTTAAGTGGATGTAAAGGGAACTTTACCTGGATAATTATTTAATCGAATAAAGGGTTATATTGGCATAATTATGGTTTTCCGAGAATTATGTTATAGTTTTTTATCGGAACGATATCGAAGTTTGTTATTTGGTTTCGTCTGTTAACGAAGATCTCGAGGTGATTAATCTTGCGGTTGACTTTTTTGTTATCGTAGGTAAATGCCTAACGTTTTGCGTTTTCGGCAATATAGGGTTTTATTTTTTCCTTTTATGGTAATCGAAGTCGGTTAACCATATCCGGCGTGATATAGTTACCTTTTATTATTCCGTAATTTACAAATGCGGTGAACTAGTGTGTCTTAATCTTTATTCGTAGGGCAATAGGGTCGTTTTTGGCTTTTATCGTCGCGTTTAGAGCCTTTTTGGAAAGTTTCTGCTGGCTTTTATGGGTCTTATTATCTTGCGGTTTTTCTATAGGTGGCGTTCGTTTTTAAACTCATTTTTTAACGCCTTGATACGTTTTTGATTTTGTGCGTTAAGGGCCTGCAATTACTTTAATTGTTCTTCCTATCGGCGTAGAGTAGCTTTGAGTAAAAGGACTTGTGTTTGGAAGTCTTTTCTGCTGATGTATTCTGATTCGGGGGCCTCTTGTCCCTTTTGTCGTGCTAGGAACCGGGCGTTATATTACCGTATGTTTTCGCTTTTTTCTGTTTTTTTCTCTTTTTCTTTTTTTCTTTTTTGGTCTTTGATTTTTTGTCGTTTATTTGGGTGGTTCGTAAAGGTTAAGCGGAAGTTTAAATTATTAATTACTTTCAGTGATGCTTTTATAACTATTTGATATACTTATTCCTTTTTTGTTTTGTAGTTGTATTATCCGTAATGGTATATGGGATCTTTATCGCGATAGGTTTTTTTTCCGGCCAGCTTTTTGTTGCCGTGATAATGTTAACGGTATCCTCTAAAGCGTATATTTTTAGGTGTTTGTATTAACGTTAATCTCTCAGATCCTTTCCGATTTGGTTCTGGAAGTTAAATACTTTATTATGTATTTGCGTAATTCGTTTTTCGATTTACTGTTGTTTTTTTTACGTGTTTAAGGTAATGGGCGCGTTTGTATTGGATAACGTAAAGTTTCCCGTGTTGGTCCGGCTGTCTTGGTAATAGGTTCTCGTTTTATGTTTAATATTTCTTAATTTATAGGTTTAATTTTAACTGCTTGTATTGTTATCGCCGTTTTTTTTGGGAACGGGAAAATAATTTATCCTTTAAGAGCTCGTTGTATCCGTCGTATTCCCTTAATTATTAGGTTATTATAAATTTTGTAATAGGCGTTTCTTATTTTTAAATAGTTGCTTGGGATAATTCTTTAATTTTTCATGGTTTTTTTATACCTTTTCGAGGGGATTATGGTTATTCTTAATCCTAATTTTGTTGATTAATTTATTATCGTTTCCCTGGTTATTTCGGGGGGTGTTTAATGAACCGGCGTCTAGGTATTCTGTTGTAGCTTTTTAGGTGCCTTATATTAAAAGGCCTTGTATCCTATCTTTTTATAGTTAAAGCACTTAATAATACGCGGGTTGCGTTATTATATTGCGCCTAATTCCATGGCTTCTTGTGCTGTTTTATGGAATATGTTAATTCTTCGTAACGTGCTGGTATTAAGGGGGTACCTTGGCTTGTTATTTTGCCGTTTTTTAAAATGTTAAGTTCTTTAAGCATATTGCTGGTCGTCGATTTTAACTATTATGGCGATATAATCTATTAACCTTTCGGGACGTTCATCTTTATATACTTCTTTTTATACTTTTTCCTTTAGGCCGTTGAAAAATGTAGTTATGAATACCTTTTGTCCTTAGTTAATTTTTTGTAACGAACCTGTCATACATCCACCTGGAGGTATGAGCAGTATCCGAAATGGGGTCTTGATTTGCAGGTAACAATAAGGCGAGAAATGATTCACTAGGGGTTTGTTCGTTAAAAAGATTTAAAGTCTTTTCCCTTAATTAGAGAACGGTGCAGTTACCTCCAGTTAAAAGCTTAAATTGATAGCTAAGAAGCCAAACCAAATAGGTGCTATTTACATAAAAAACCGGTTTATTATATATCTAATTTGCCTTTTAATAAGTATATCGTGGATTTATGTAATCTAGGTAATCTGATCAATCTATTAGATCACTTAGATTATCTAGGTCTTGGCGAGCAGTGCCAAGCCTTTCGCATCCGAGGTTCTCCCACTTAATACTTAAGGATAGGTCCTTAAACCTAAGAACTTTTGTTCGTAATACCATTTCCTTTCTTCAAAGATCTTTGTCCTAAAGATAAGCACCGTAGGTCGCCATTTTAGTTTATTTAGAAAAGGCCAAAGGTTTTTCAGCTGACTTTATTATGTCAGGTCGTATTTAAAAAGAAAAAAGAAAGTTTCGTCTAAACTAACGCAAAGCGCGTAATAACCGTGCGAATTTTTTTAAAAAATTTGGATCTAAAGTTGTTACTTGCTTAAATTATATTCGCCTTAAAGAATTCGATTGTTTTTACGTGGTGGACCTTTTAAGTTGTGGTTATTACACCCGTTATTAACGTTCGGCTTGCGACGTATTAAATATGAACTTTTTTGTAAAAATTGAGGAGAAGCGTAAGCGTTTGCAAAAGGAATAGCGCGAAGTAAAGGACAAGTTAATGGAGCTTTTTGGTCGGTTAAAACGTTTGCGCCTTTAGTAAAACGTTTTACAGAAAAAGGCCTTTGTTATTCTGAAGGAGGATTATAAAATGGATTAATTGGAAGAATAGGAAAGGTTGGAAGAAAAATAGCGTTGCGTAAACGCGAAGCGAGCGTAATTCGTTTCCGAGATAAATGCTATGGGAGCATTTACTTCTTTCGATTGGAACGCCGAAGGGTTGGATTTAAGCGGGGGACCTTTGTTGCCTGTAACCTTGGCCGCACTGGAGACGATCGGTCAGGATTCTGCCGGTAAAACGTCTTAATTAGGTCCATCGTATTCGTTACGTGGTTAAATAATTCCCAAGTGTTTTCTTCGTATAAGTATTCCTCCTACTTAATTAGATACTGGATCTTGTTTTTGATTATTCTGGAATTTAGTATTCGTTCGATTTCGTACTTATTGTCGTCTTTTTCGATTTTTAGGTTTATTTTTAGCGGGGCGTTTTTAGGTATTAATTTAAGCAAGGAAATATGGAAAACAGGGTATATCTTTATTATCTTGGATAATAACAATCGGTAGTTGGTTTTAGAAATGACTTTATTAATTCTGAACGGGCTAAGTTTTTTAAAATTAAGCGTATCGTTAGGCCTTTTGGTTTTAATTTGTGAAATATTCGACGTTACGTTTTGTTTCTGACGTAATAAGTAGACCTTGTTTTTTTTTTGCTAGAATTGGTTTTTTAATTCCCTTTCTGTTGTAATATTTAGCTATTTTTTGCTAAAGAAAACGTAATTCGATTTACAGGCGGGATTATATCGTTTTGATCTTTATTACCATTATTTCGGCTCGTAAAGTTATGGTAGTAATTACAGGAGTTTTGTACATTAATTGCTTTAATCGTTAGATTACTGCCTCGTATCCGTATACAGCTATATAAGGGAAGATGCCCATATCTTTGTTAGTAAACGTATTATAAGTTACTTGTGCTAACGGTAGCAGCTTTACCGAATTGTTTTGCTGGTAATTAACATAACTTTTAAGGTATTATTTTAAGGTTTGGTTTAGTTATTCCGTTTAACTATTTATCTATAGGTGATAAGTTGTTAAGAACTTAAATCTAGCACCTATTTATTTAAAAAAGCTGGTATTAAACTTAAATATAAAAAACTTATTTCGATTCAAAATAATTCCTTTTGGTATTTTGTATTTGTCGAAGTAATATTAAATAAATGCATAAGCCAGTTATTTTGCCGTTACGGTTCCTTTAAAAGGTAAGAAGTACCCATATTTAGTAAGTTTATTAACGATTACCTAGATTCCGTCGTACTCGATTCTAATAGTTAGGTCTTTAAATGGAGGAAGGTTGGTGATAAAATCCCAAGCTATAGTGTTCCATACCTTTTCAGAAATATCTGTAGGTTGCAATAGCTTATAAGGTTTATGGCGTACTGCTTTGGCCTTGTTGTAGATATTATAATTCTTGATAAATTTTTAACTATTCGGCGCAATTTTGGGAAGTCGTATTTCTCCTATAATTATCGGGTAGTTTTAAAGATTCCTTAATATCCATGTAATAAGTTTTCGTAAAATGCCTTTACGAATTATGCTTGTTGGTTTTTAGGAATATAAATTTTGCCATAATATAACAGCTAGCTTTTTAGCTATCCTTTTAGCTGTTAAATCTTTTTCTTTTCATTTGTATCGTAGGAATTTCGAAACCTCGTTAAAAGTTTAGGGGTTAGTTTTTTTAGGATTTCGCATAACTATATAATGCCATTTTTGTTATACTGTAATATCTATATGCTTCGTTTAAGAACCTTAGGATTATAATCGCCTTTATAACTAAAAATATTCGCCTGGATATTTTCTTTTCCTTTGATATAATATATTTTAAAATTAAACCTTAATAAAAGAATTTTCCAGGTTTTATGTCGTTTATTTAGTTCTTATGCCTTTATGAATCGAATAAGGTTTTTATAATCGGAATAAATATTAAAGGGTTTTTTGATTCCGTTAGGGAAAGGCTTTTATTTTTTAAAAGCGTTAATAATTGCCAATAATTTCTTATTATAAATTAGATATTTAAGTTTTGCATTTTGAAGTATTTTCGAATAATAGGCTATTAGGTATTATTTGTCGTTATCCTCCAGTTATTTTAAGACGGTACTTAATACGTAATCCGAGGCGTCTGTTTTTAGGCGCTTTTTCTTATTTACGTTAAGTAATTTTATTATAGGTTTACTAATAATTACGTCTTTTAAAATCTGGAATACCTTCTTTATATTTTTTAAAAGCTTAAACTCCTTATTAACGTATTTTTTAGTAATAAGTTTCGTTAATAATCTAAATATATTTCTATATCCCTTAATTAAGGTTCGTACGTATCCCGTAAATCCTAGAATTTGCCGAATATCGATAACGATCGCCTTATTAAGGATAAGCCAGTTTTTAATTACTTCTATTTTAAAACGTTAAATCTAAATTTGGCCGGGGGTAAATATATATCCCTAAAAGTTTAGCTTTTACGTATGCCATACACTTTTGGCTAGGTTAATTCGGATATTTGCTTTATTTAAAGTCCTGAATATTTAAGCCATATATTATTTATACTTTTCCAAAGTTTCGGAGTAAATAGGAATATCGTCGAGGTAAACGAATACAAACTTATCTAAATATTTCCGTAAGGTGGTTATTACCAGGCGTTAAAAACTGGCGGAAGTATTAGTAAGTTCCATAAGCATTATTCGGTATTCATAAGGTCCGTATATCGTTTTAAATACCGTTTTCTACTTTTTTCCTTAAGCCATTTTAATACGGTAATAACCGTTTCGAAAATCAATTACAGTAAACTATTTAACTTTGTTAACGTTTTCTTTTAATATGTTCATAAGGATTAAAAAATATCCATTCTTAATTGTGATATCATTAAGCTATCTATAGTTAATAACTCTTTTAAAAACTAGGTCTTTATTTTCGTTAATTTTTTGCTTTCCATTTTTAGTTTTTGGTACTATGAGGACGGGGTATCTAGCAGGAGAATCAGAGGGTCGAATATATCCTTTTTTTAGATCGAGTTAAATAATTTCCCATAAGGTTTTTAACCTTTTAAGGTTTATATGGTAAATTTTGTAAAGTTTAGGGTAATATCCCTCCTTAATGGGTATCCGATAATCCTATTAACTATATGGTGGTAACTTATAATTCTTTTTATTTTTAAATAATCTTTTAAATCTTCGATATTTAGGTGGTATTGTTTCGACTTAATTTGGCATTTGCACCTCCTTAATAACATAGCAAATTTCCTGCTCGTCCTTTTCGGGTAGTTTTTTGTTACCTTCATAGGAAAATGTTTAATATTTCCAATTAATATATGGATTGCTGGTTTTGAACCATGGCATTCTTAAGATGATATCGTATCCAGAAATATCGGCAATATCCAATAAGATTTGTTTTTAATATCTTTAAATCCAAACGGCAAGTTTTTTAATTTTTCGTAAAATTCGTCCGTTTTTATATTTGGATAAGCTTTCGTTTATTATCCGTAACTTATAGGACTTTAGTTTATACCTTTAAGGAACTTAATGGTTTTTTGCTGCCACGGGAAAAATAAAGTTACTTTCGGCTTTTAAGCTAATCATAACTTTAAATGTACTATTTTTATATTAAAGTGGAATTTCGATCTGGTTACGTAATCCTTTTGCCGCCTTGCATAAAATCCTTTAAGTTGGGGCTTTTTAATGCCTTATTTTCGAAGGTTTTTGGCGTTTTTTGATTTGTGATAATATCCAGCCTAAAAAAGTTTCCATTTCCGCGCTTTTCGAATAGCGTATTTCGTATATTAATTGTTTTTATATTTAAACCATGTCTTTTTGCAATATTTGCATTCGGCAATAACTGTTCTTTTCGGGCTTAATTTTTAATCTTATATCTTTTAAATCGTATGGTTAAAAATGTGGACCTCCGAAGGAAGTATTCCCATATTTAGGAATTCGTATTAAATGCAAAGTATCGGGAAATAATATAAGCATCCTTACGATATAGCTTGTTAACTTTATTTTAATTCGGGATGTATATAATAAGATTTAAGGTATTTTAGCCTCCGGGAAATTTTTATGCATTTATATTTATTATCTGGTTTAATAAGTATCTTATCGTTCCATTTAGGCCAAAAGTCGTTATTTTCTTTAACTTTAAGATGTACGAAACAGTCGTCGACGTAACAAGCGGTAAAGTGTAACGACTTATGCTAGTTTTTTCGAGATCTAGTATATACCGTGCATTCGGGAAGCTCGTAAAGTTCCGGGAATAATTGTCCGTAATTATTAGCGTCGGGTCGAAATTAATCATTTTCGTTATATATTTTATATTATGATATATCAAGATAGCAAAGGTATCCTAGCTTTATGGTTATCCTGGAAACTGTTTATCCGGGGTAATATTTATAAGATTTAACCTTAAAGTTCTGGTAAATAAGGTAATTTTCGTACTTTAGGATGTTATTTTGGATTTGAATAATAATGATAATAATAAACTTTGGCTAGAAAAAAGTCGAACCAACTTCTTTTTTTCCTTTTTTGCCTTATTATCGGTTTTTTGTTTAACCGTTTTGGCTTTTTTCTGCGGTTAAAGAACCTTTCCCTTTTTGGAGTTCCTTTTAGCGGAAAAGCGATATTTGCTTTTAAAATATCCCTTTTTGTTATAATTAAAACATTTTATATCGGATTTATTTTTCTTGGGTTTTTTTAAAGCAGTATTTGCTTTCTTTTAAAGCTTGCTTTTATCCTTTTTAGTTTAGCTATTAAAGCCTTTATTATTATTTTGTTTGTTAATTTCTTTTTTCGAGGTACCGGTTAAAGGTGCGTCGGTTAATAATAATTACTTTATTGGTATACTTTTTAAAGGATTTTGTTTTAAGTATTATATATATTTTATCCTTAACTTAAAGTTTTAAGTCATCGTAAAAAAAAAAAAAAAAAACGCATTTTTTGATAAATTAAAGATTACGGCCAAGCGGTTAAATTCCGTCGTATATTTTGCAGCTAACTTGGTTTGGTAAAAAAGGTATAATTGTTTTATTATGTGTTATTTTTTATCTAGGTTTTTAAACATAATTCGTATTAGGTTTTCGAAATATCGGTAATCGCTGAAAATGTAATTAGTAATATCTAAGGATTTCTTAAGGTAATTCTTTAAGTAGTTCTTTATAATAGGTTCGAACTATAGGAAAACTCGTCCAGTAAGTAGCTGGAAAATGGCCATTACTTTTTGATAATTTTCCGTTAAAGAGTTTTAGTAAAATTTAAGGTAAGTTCTAGCTTAGATAAGAAATCTTTTTATATTTATAATTCCGTTATAAGGTTTTAAAGTAATTAGTTTATAGCCCTTAATTTTTAGCATTCCGTAGTAACTGGAAGGTGGGGTAATGGCTTCGCGGTACTAATTGGGGCCGAATAATAGGGGTGTTAGGGTTCTTTCCTTTATTCCTCGGGTAAGTTAAGCCATCCTTTTTCTGGGGGGTTGGGGTTTCTTTTCTTTATCCTTTTCTAGGGCTTGGATTTTGCGCCACAGGATCTCCATTTTTTTTAATGGAAAGCTTTTTCTTCTTTTCCTTTGGACCCTGAGGTTCCTGGACCTCTAATTCTTCTTCCTTTTTCGAATTTCCTTAGATTTTAATAGTATCCTTTGGAACCGGGGTTGGTTGCTAGGTTTAGGAAAAAGAAGGATCTCCTTTACTTTTAGTTATAAAAGGCATAATATTGTTAATTAGTTAAAGAACTTTTACGATAAGGGGTAAATCGTTTAATCTAATTATTAATTCCTTATTAATTTGTAATAGGGATCTGATATACTATTTGTCTTTTAAATGTCGTTTTATAATGTCGTTTTTATTAAGTTTAGGAAAGTTTATACTTAACTGGGCTTAAAATTATGCGTCGGCTATTAATTAAGGAGTTATTAAAAGGTAACGAACCTATCATACATCCACCTGGAGGTATAAGCAATATCCGAAATGGGGTCTTAATTTGCAAGTAATAATAGGGCAAAGAATAATTTACTAAGGGTTTGTTCGTTAAAGAGATTTAAAGACTTTTCCCTTAATTAAAGAACGGTGCAGTTATTTCCAGTTAAAAGCTTAGATTGATAACTAAGGAGCGAAATTAAGTAGGTGCTATTTATATAGGACACCGGTTCATTATATATCTAACTTGCCTTTCAATGAGTGTGTCGTGGATCTATGTGATTTAGGTGATCTAATCAATCCATCAGATCACTTAGATCACCTGGGTCTTGGCGAGCAGTGCCAAGCCTTTCGCATCCGAAGTTCTCCCACTTGGCACTCAAGGACAGGTCCTCGGACCTGAGGACCCTTGTCCGTAACATTTTTAAAGCTAATTAAATAAAGGAGTTGCCGTATTTAAAGGTTAATCCGTTTTGCTTTAGATCCTTAATTTTGTTTTTTGCCCTAATTTTTTCGTTTACTATTCCGAATGCCTTTTTTAATTTTTCCTTAAACTTTTCGTAATTGTTATAAGTATTCGTAATTTTTGCGAACTTTTATTGGGGGGGTTTGGTAACCTATTCGCCCAGAGCAAGCTTAAAACAAGTAGCTGCGTTTTTAATTAATTGCTTTATAACGAACTGGATTCGAAAAATAAATATTACAAATTTAATTAAAAAGTACTTAAAGTAGGTACGGTACTTTATAAGGAATTGTTATAATTTAATTATAGTTCCGTCGAAAGGGTAGGTTTAATATGCTTTAAAACTTTTCCGGTTTTCTTGCCGTAAGTTATTTAAGTAAGTAATACTAGTTAAGCTGGTTGATCCGGTTAATCGTGTTGCTTGATATTGGCTTATCTTTTCAGTTCGGCTCCCTGGCTTTTTAATTGGTTGCGGGTTTTTTCGAACGTACGGGTAAGTTCGATCTTGTCGTTGGTAAGTTATGTAGCGGCGTTAATTAACCAGTTAAGTCGGCGGAAGGCTTTTTCCTAGGAGAGATGGGGTCGAACTTCCTTATTATCGGAATCCATGGTATTATTTTCAGGGATTTAAAAGGTTCATTTAGGGACGGGTTACTTATTGCACGACATAATGTTAAGGGTATTACTCAAAGTCTGATAATACTACTAAACAAAAGCTTATAACGTATAACGGTTAAGGGGTTTAACTAATTATTAAACCTAGTCGTACGGTTTATGTTAGGAGTAATGTCGTAGGAAACTAAGTAATAGGGGTAAATAATAATTACGTTTAGTAATAGCAGATTGTTAAAGGTAATCTGGGTAACGAAGTTGTATTACAAGCTGGTAATTTATCTAAATTATGCTGGTAACGAACGTATATATTTTTATCTTGGCTTAAGGTACTTAAGCGGCTTAAACCCTTAAGTCCGTTAAGACCTTTAAGTTCTTATGACGGCTTAAAGGGCTTAAGGTGCTTGGCATGTTAAAACCTTTAAGTCAGTCACGTAATCTTTGATTATGGTGGGTCCAGTTTAGAGGCTCGACCGTTTGTGTAGCAGCCAAGGTTGCTAGGTCATAAAAATTTAGCTTTTAATTTCTTTTTTTTAAAAAAAAAACGTTTAAGTTCCTTTATTACTTCCGCATTTTCGATATTATGAAGGCGCATTTCGACACCCCGACGCCGGAAAAGTAACCTTTGTTTTTACAAATGGTTAAGTTTGTTAGCAGCGGCCCGTAAAGCTTTTCGAGCGTGCTTTTTTTTTTTTATGTTTTAAACGATCCTTTTCATCTAAATATTTTTGATGTTTTGTGTTAGATGGCCCGAAAACATTATAAGGATTATTATAACGGATATACCGCGCGTATTTTGTGGAATTACGGGTGATCTTATAGTTCATACTGTCTTTTTCATAACGAAATAAAAAAGGCATGGTTAAACTAAGACGCTTAATTCGTTTTAAATGGATTAAGGCGTTAGTGCGTTTGCGAAAGCGAAATTCTTTAATACGACACGATATAATGGATGTGAAAAAAGAGAAGTTATTTATTAAGATCAACAAATAAATAATTGATTTTTAGGGATAAAGATCCCTGAAGGAAAATATCGTATTATAACCTAACGGTTTTAACTGTAACATAAAGGGTCGGACTTTTAAAGCTAAACCCGACCCGAGCTAAAATGTTACGTAATAAGCTTAAGGCTTTAAAGTACCAAGTACCTTAAGTTCCTCAAGTTATTACGAAAGCTTAAAAGATTTAACGGCTTTAAGGGTTTAAACCGCTTAAGAATCTGAAGCTAAGATAAAGATATATAAGTTCGTTACCTTTTATAGTTTAGATAAATTATAAGTTCATAATATGAGCTGGTTACGTAAATTGCCTTTAATAATATGCTATTATTACACACCATTATCGCATATAATATTGCTTAATGTTTTGCGATATTACTGCTAATATAAACCGTACGACTTAGGTTTAATCGTTGATTACAACGATTGGCCGTCATAGTAATGGTGCGTATTAAAGAGGTTAGGTTATAATATAACTGTTCTTATTCTGAATTTATATATTTAAACATTGTTTATAGTGTATTCGAATAACCGTTTTATCTTTATTCTTTAAAGTCGTTTTCTTTTCTTCCTTTTCTTAAGTTTTATTCTCTTAAAATATAACGATTTTATAATCGTAATGAGCTTATCATATTATTTAAATGAATTGACCGTTTAGTTGTAGTTATATGTAAGAAAGACTTTGACTTCTGTTTCTAACTGGAATACAAAACTTGTAATTCTTGTACTCACCTTGGGAAGGTTTTGCGCTATTGTGAGGATACTGTCAGCTAGCTGAGGAGACGCGTAGCGCACCCTATATACGGAAAGGTCACTATCTGCTCAGAATATATATGTTCCGTAGCTAAGCTATCTTAAGTTACACGCGTGCAACAGCGCCTACAACTGGGCGACTATAATAACACAACTAATATACCCTATATTTAATAATTAAGAAATTTATTCGTTCAATTCGAGTATATATTACCTAATTACTTATAATTCAAATGATATAGGCTATATATTAAAATTAATTACCCATATACTTTAATAGTAGAAATCGCGATAATATTATAAACGCCCTTGATTATTTATAAGAGATATAAGGATTAAGACCGTTTTATGAGCAAATTTTAATTTAAAGGCTATACGCTTAATATTTAGCGATATATCGACGCTAATTAAGATAACCTATCACTTAAAGAACTTATAACTTCCGATATAACTATTTACTGAAAAAAAGGTAATTCAGTTAAATAACGATACGAGTAGCCAGTTTATCTATCGAAAGAACCATATATCTTAACAAGCTTAATCAAACGGATTATTTAATAAATACTTTTAAAATAATCGCCTTAAATTAAAAAGCTTACACTTCGAGATTCAGGGGATATATCTACGAAAATTAAAAGTATAAGACCTTTGGTAAAAGGATTATCAACCTTACGACAGAGGTTTTTAAATTTATCTCTTTAGCAATTAAAGAAAGTTTTAAAAAAAAAAAAGTTATAAAAGCAATACGTTAAGTTAATTTAATCTGGTAAAGTATACGATAAAAGGCTTTCAATTAACATCTAACGAAAATACCGTAAAAGGCTGAGACAAACTTCGAAATCTAGTAAGATATTAAATAAGTATATAATGAAATAATAAGAAATTATAGGTTAGGGGTAACTATAGCGCGTTTTAAAAAGAAATTTAATGATCGCATAAATTTACGATATATATACAAACTTGGTTTTTATTTTAAATTTCTGGATAATAAGCTTTTTAAATTATAAAATGCTTTAAAATTTATGACGATATAATTAGTTATCAAAATATTGTAGATAACTTTTTAACTTGTTAAATTATAACCTATCTGCCATTTATATCAAGAATTATTAAAGTGACATTTTAAAAGTGTTATGAGATCCTTACGACAGCATTTAATTATAACAATCCTAATTAAAACGAAGCTAAATTTACTAACCGTTAATTACGTAATAAAGCGTCTAAAGGAAGGCCAAAATGAGCTAGTCGTAAGGGTTCCCATATGCACCGAAATATAAATAAACTAAAATATAATAAATCGAATATTGAAATATTTCGTTATGCTATTTAGCTTAGCCCTATTTCTTAATTACTTTAATATTATCATATATTCTTTTATAAAGGTTTGAGGGATATTTACGTCAGTAGTATTTTGTTAATTTAATTAAAAAATGATCATTTTTAATTAAGACTTAATGGAAAAGATTAACCGTTTATTCAGAAGTTTAAAAAGGTTAAGTATATAAAAGGATTAATTTCTTTTTAAACAAATACGACGTGTGTCAGCGTATCTCTTTTTTATTAATTAACGTAACGTTATGAACGTTTTATCTTATCTTTTAAAGAATATATTAGCCCACGATTTAGAGTTAAAATATATATCTTTATCTTCATTAGCAGTTTTTGAAATTTCGCCTTCATTATATAAAGTAACAGAATATACGCAGGCAACAACTTCGTTTCGATTAAAGGGTAAAAAAAGGTTAATATATTATTTCAAAACCTTAATAATATAAACGCATTACGACTATATAACGTAACCTAGAAAGAAGATTTCATATGGAACTTAATACGATTCCAATAGCTCTAAAAGAGAGGGTATTAAAAGAAATAAGCGAAAAGTGAATAATTATAGACGAAATAAATATAATTAAAGTATTATTATATTAATACATAAGTTTAATTAAGTTTTTATTAAAGATATTAATGTAATAATATCTTATGCAGGTTGTATTATTTACAACCGAAATATTACCTTATAAACTCAAAAACTGTTATATACTAGTAACGGTATTATATGGTATTTACGATTCGTCCCGGCGGCCGCCCTATGAGCCACTGCGCCAAAAGGTCAGCAATACTCCAAGCTCCCTTGGAGCATACAGCGCGCCGTTAGCTATATGTCACCTTCCCCCTCTTCGGGCTAGTTAGGACATGACACGATTAAGCTATTTAGGCTTTAATGCAATCGCTTAATTACATTCCTATATTAAAAGAATCCAATTAAAAGGCTTTATACTAATTAAATAATATGTATGTAATAAAGTACAAAACACAAAATAAATACGGCGCGAACTGTAAAACGAAGCATTACGATCAGGATAAGAAATTGCCATCAATTTTACCAAGGTCGAAAAAAAAAGTTTAAAGAATATAAATATGGTAGATTCACTACCGATAAATACTCAAAAATCGAAAGCAAAATATATTTATTATAAGGTTTCTACACTTTCAAAATCCTAAAGAACTAAGATAAAGGTTTCCTAAAAGTAATCGACTATAATAACGAAATGTTAAAAAATTACTAATTTCAAGATATACTGTAACCGTTGTCTTTTAGTATTAAACTTATGCCTTTAACATTATATACCCAGGTTTAAACAGGAGTACAAAGCGCTTAAGAGATATATTCTTTTTAAAAGAAAAGAGACTACGATACTAAATAGGGTCAAGTGACTTGCCTTACTAATCGTATGCAGATTTAAAACGGCAATATATTTACAAATTTAGATATTAAAGTATGCTTTCTTTTAACAAACCCTATATAACGTTTAATATATTTACCTAATATATAAAAACGGTGATATAATGCTGAATTAAAAGCCCTAAAAGGCCCGTTTTCGAATTGATGACTATATAGCTTACGATATAACGATTACCGCCATTAAAAAACGAAGCTTGTAGAAGTTAAATTTTGAAACATAAATAAACTTCCTTATCGGTTATTAGTTTACTAACATTTACAAAATCTGGATCCTCTTAATTAAAAAGATTATTATTCTGCAAAAACTTAATTTAACGGCAAAGTTTATGTTCCAGCTAACGTTAAAAAATTTAAAAATAAATTACGTTAGATTAGCGAAGAAGAAGTATAAGAATTACTTTAATACGTAGAGATACTCAATTAGGCTAATAATTACTTAAAATATATTAAAGGATAAGATAAAACCCGAAGTATAATAATGTAATTACCGGCTGGCCAAAAGAGATACCTTTAAAGTTCTATAAACGTCGAAAAAAAACGGATAAGAATAGGGAAAATACAGCTAGTTATAAAGAATTAATTATTCTGATATAACCGGATTATTCAAACGATTTCTACAATTCATTACAGCCTTTAACGTTTACTTTAATTATTATTAAAATTATTACGTTAGCAGAAACTATAAAAATAACTTTAATTTTTGATTATATTATTTATCCTAAAATAACGGTAAAAAGGTAATGATACCTTACTGATTGAAAATGTAAGCTTTCGATACATTTCGTATCAAAAAGACAATTATCCGTACTATTATAGAATTTCAAAAAACACGTTTGGTATAAATTTTCAGAAACCGCGTTTCATATAAAAGGTTTAATTTATTTTTATTAATACAATCAATTATCGGCCGGTTACTTACAGAAGTGTAAAGAAAATAAAAACCGGAAATACCGGGCATTTTAATGCTAAAAGCTTTAATGTACTAAAACTAAAAACCTTGTTTAAGTTAGAAGGCCGGGTACAAAAATCGTTTTTTACCGTTACCACGGGAAGCTATAAGAAGTTAAATATATATTCGTTAAAAAAGATATTCCCTAATGCTAAACTAACTTACTGATAAAGTTATAAACGGACCAAGTTTTAAAGGTGATTAATTAATGACTTATTAAAAGGAAACAGGCTTTAATATATATATATAAGTACGCGTCTCTGTATTCGATAAATATTGTTAAATTTAAAAGTAGGAAGCCCGTTTTTTAATATAAAGCAATTGATAATTTAAAATGTTTATGAAAGATATATAGGTATTAACGTTAAATAAAAGGTCGTTTTCAAAATTAATTATTACGCCTAACTTAATTTTAAACTTATATAATAGAATACTAAACGTTTTCATTAACGCAAACATATCTTATAGAATATATATCAAAACGCTCTTAAAATGCTTGTAACGTAATAAAGTATTTTTAATTAGGCAGCTATTATACGGATTAAGAGATCATTTTTAATTTAATGAAGAGATTTTATTAATAAAGTTAAGGATTTAAAATTTAACACTGTTTTTTTACGAACTAAATAATTTTTTTTCGTTAAAGAGAACTTCTATAATTTACGCTTATAATATAGTCGTTACATATAGTGAAATGTATAAAGATTTTATACATTAATTAATCTAATAAATACAAAAATGATGTGTTTAAAGATAACAAAACCATATCGTAATTTCGTAAGATCCAACAAATTAAAAAAAGAATTGATAAAAACAATTAATGATCTTATTCCTACTTAATAAATGATGAATAAATTTAATACTGAAAAGAAATTTAAATACCATTTTAAAAACGTCATCAACAAACGTTAAATTATTGTCAAATTTTAAATTAACCTATTAAAGTTTAATTGTCGGCAATTGGTGCTTACAGGTGTTGCTTTCTAGCTGGCTTTGTGGGCCCAGGGTGCAGGAATGCTGCCTGGGACACCCTTTGTCTGCATATGATACTTTGTCACCCAATCGTGGATGTAAGGGCGATTGCCCACGGAATAGATTTGTCCTTCCTAGAACATATAGAACCGACGCATGTGAGTTACGCCAGATTTCTGCATTTGATCACTGTGACTGCTGACATTAATTAATAAAAATTAATAACAAATCGGTTATATTTTACATATTATAATTAAAAGGCGACCTAATATTCTTTTTAATATCTCCATTCGTTCAATTTAAGTAAAATCTTAATACCCTATATTATAACGTTACTAATAACGTGATATTATATTTTAACAGGGAGGAAAACGCAAACGTTATAATTCTATAATAGATATTCGATGAATACTTAAAATGACGACTTTTTTACAAAGAATTCGGCCGACTGAAAAGGTTTTTAAAAATTACGTTATAAAATTATTTAAAACCCTGATAAAATAAGAGACGAATAAAGAGACCATAATAACTACTTTTATAATCAAAGGGGAATTAGTATCCTTTAAGTATCTTTAAAAAAGTCTTATTTATTTTTTAACTAATTAAGAAATTAAAACTTAATTAAAGTATAAGACCGCTAAATATATATTGCGATAATATATAAACGATATAACTGATCAACGTTAACATGACCCTTTTATAATCTAATATATGATATATAAATATGTATAATTATTAATTATAAAGAATAATAAAAGAAACTTAAATGAAAGTAAATTATATATATATAACGTACCACACAAGCGAGCTGCACATACAAGCGAGCTGCACACTTTTTAGCACTTCGTAACAACATATTTAAATGAAATAACTACGACGTAATAAATTAAATTAAACTAATCGGACTCGTTTTCGCTAAACGTAGCTACAACCTTTTCATAAGTACGCGCATTATGTCCAGGCTTGTCGTAAATGCCACATTTCCGTTTTTTCGTTTTAATCTTTTTACGACAATTACTTTTAGCCCTTATTAGTTGCATTCTTTTACCACCCCTTTCTTTTTCGGCCAAAAAGTTTATTTTTTTATATAATAAGCATCCCTTTTTTTTTAAAAAAAAAAAAAAAAAAAAAACGTTTGTTTTTAATCTTTCAGCATTTATTAAGGACGTAATTAATTTCGCGTAATTAAGCTGCCTTTTATTTTAAAAAAGTAACTTTATGCTAAAGTATTAAATAACTTTTAGCTAAAATATTGACCGATTTAACGATTTTTGTCGGTAAATTACCTTGGTAATATTTAATCTTTTTTTGCAAGTAACGTCCTTATTTCGTTATTTCGCGGATATTTTTAAGGGTTTTCGTAAAAGGGAAAAGATTAAAACCGACGGAAGTAAACGGCAAAACGGTTGGTATAAGTATAACCGGAAAAACTTTTAATTCGAATAAAATGTTATTAAGATCGAATAAAATAAATTCAACTTTTGTATAATCGGATTTAATATTCTTGAATATTATAACAACTTCAAACGCGTCGTAAAAACCGGCGAGGAAATCTTTTTTTACGATATAAATATAATAACGTTATATTAAACCTTTATTATAAAGCGAATAAACGCGTTTTAAAACGGAAAAGCAAAAAACGTTAAAAGGTTAAAGCCGATAAAAAAAATACGCGGGTATATAAAGCGTAATAATGCCATTATTCGCGTAATATTTTTCGAATTCGATCGAATAATAACTTTCGTAACCTTCGAAAATAAAAAAACGTTTAATTATTTTCGTATACGTTCGTATATACTTATGAAAATATTAAATTTATTTTAAACTCAATCTATTTATTGTTTAATTATTATAATCAATATTAATTTTTTAATCGGCTTAACGTACCACACAAGCGAGTCGGACACACAAGCGAGTCGGACACTTTTCTAGGCATTTTAACCACCCATCTTTAATTATTCATTCCTTAACACCAACGTTATGGAACGTCTTATAAAGAAGGCTAGGATGAACCTAACTATTTAGGCGAGAAAAAAAGACCCGAAAATTAGTTTCAGACGCCTTGGTTCTATATATTACGTCGCCCCATCTACTTTAAAGAACCAATATACTGGCAAATCCTCCCGAGCTAATATTATTCCGAATTCGCGAAAGCTGACGCCGACCGAAAAGAAATCGATTATCGAAAAAATCCTTAACCTAAATGCACGAACGTTTCCTATCCGGCTTTAACACGTTAAAAATATGGCGAATTTATTACTGGCCCAACGCGTTACGCGACGCGTCGGGATTAACTAGGCGTCGAACTTTATTAAACGGCAAAAAAAACTTAAAACGCGTTTAAATCGGAAAATTAATTATTAAAGGGTATTATGCGAAAACCCAAAAGTATTTCATAAATAATTTAAGCTTATTCGGGTTATAATCGCAAAATACGGTATCGTAAAAAAGGATATTTACAACTTTAATAAAACGGGCTTCTTGATAAGGCTTTTAATGATATGCGGTATGGTAATTACAAATGCTAAAAAAACGTAAAAAACCTAGATAAACGTAATAAGGTAATCGGGAATGGGTAATAGTTATATAGGTTATTAATTCGCAAAGTTAGGCTTTGCCGCCATTTATTATTATAACGAGGAAAAACCACTTTAATTCCTGGTATCGAAAATATTAATTACTATCCGATTAAAAGCTTGGTATAAGCCATAATAACTGGATAACAAAAGAATTAAGTTTAAAATGGATTTAACATTTCAATAAATATATACGAACACGTATAAAAGGATCGAAACGTTTTTTTATCCTCGACGGCCACGATAACCACCATTTGATCGAATTCGAAGAATATTACGCGAACTATGGTATTATTACGTTTTGCATACCTACCTATTCCTTTTATCGGCTTTAACCTTTCGACGTATCCTGCTTTTTTATTTTAAAACGCGCTTATTCGTTATATATCGAAAACTTAATACGACGCCATTATACCCATATCGCGAAAAAAGATTTCCTTTTTAACTTTTACGACGCATTTAAAACTACCATAACGCCTAACAACATTAAATCTAAATTTGCGAAAGCTGGATTTATTCCATTCGATCTTAATAACGTTTTATCCGACTTAGAAATTCCTTTAATTATACCTATACCGACCGTCTTCCCGTTTACTTTTGCTGGTTTTATTTCCCCGCCTACGAAACCCTTTAAAAATATCCGTAAAATAATAAAATAAAGACGTTATTTGCAAAAAAGGATTAGGAATTACCAAGGTAATTCGTTAACAAAAATAATTAAGTCGGTTAATTTTATAACAAAAAATTATATATTACTTTTATATAAAGCCACTTTTTTGCGGGAAGAAAACGTCCAATTGCGCAAAACTAACCATACTCTCAGCAAACGCCGTAGAACTAAAAACAAACGTCTCCAGGAAAGGGGAACACTTATTATACAAAAAGGACAAATTCTTTTGGCCGAAAAGGAAGGGGGTAATAAAAAAATGCAGCCAACAGCAGATAAAGGTAGTCGTCGCAAAAGGGTTAAAACGAAAAAACGGAAATGTAACGTCTGCGGCAAGCCCGGACATAATGCGCGTACTTGTAAAAAGGATATAAAGGCGTTTAGCGATAAAGAATCCGATTAATTTAAATTAATTTAATATGTTGTAATTAATTAATTTGAATTTGTTATCGCGGAATGTGAAAAAGTGTCCGACTCGCTTGTATGTCCGACTCGCTTGTGTGGTACGTTATAATAAGTTATTACGATATTAAAAATTAAAGTAAGTTTTTTTTATTAATATAATAAATAACGGTAAAGCTTAATTTTATAAATTAATAACTTAAATAATTATAATTTATTTCTGATTATTTTATTACGTTTATTTAAATCTTTTACGTTTTTTAATATTTATAATTATTATATCCGATATTATAAAAACTTTTATTAAAAAATCCGTTTCGTTAAAATTATAAATATCCTTTTTTATAATACCGTATTCTGCGATTATAACCCGAATAAGCTTTATTTATTTACGAAATACCTTTAGGTTTTCGTATAATATTTTTTAATAATCGATTTTTCGATTTAAATCCGTTTTAATCTTTTTTTACCACTCAAGAAAATTCGACGCCTAATTAATCTCGACATATATCGTAACGCATTAAGAAAGTAATAAATTCGCTATATCTTTAATATATTAAAGCCGGATTGGAAACGTTCGCGTATTTAAGTTAAGGATTCGTTTAATAATAAATTTTCCTTCGGTCGGCGTTAACTTTCGCGAATTAGGAATACTGTCGGTTCGGGCGCGTCGACCGTTATATCGCATTTTTAAGGTAGAAAATGTGATTTTATAAATAGAACCAAGCTTTTTATAACTAAGTTTCGGGTTGCTTTTCTTAGCCTGGACGGCTAGGTTTATTTTAAATGCTTTTAAATGCCGTTTTATATTATAGTTGTTGATAAATAAGTGAATAAAGTAATAGAGTTAGATTAATAAAAAAGTGTGCAGCTCGCTTGAATGTGCAGCTCGCTTATATGGTACGTTATAGCTTATTACATATTGGTAAAATTGATATAAGTTAAAGCTTTATTTTCCAGGTTCAGCCAACTATACAAAAAGCTATTCTACGATACAATTTCTATCATGAATACTATAGCCAGTATCTTCGAACAGGATAACTGATTAATGATTTTCGCAATTCAGATAGATTATATACCTGAGTTTAATAAAGCCTTACTTGAAAGCCGACTGCTGGGCCTCCATGAGCTCGTAATTTGTCGGTTAATATTAGCTTAGGAGGTTTGCATACATAGTTGCTAATAAACTTCGACACTGATAAACCTTACCCCCGCTAACTCTACGGTTCGGTAAGACTAATATAAAATCGGTGATAATGAACTTTACCCGGTAAACTTTAATAACGTATAAAAGGTTTAATTATTTCTACTGTTAAAAGGAAGATATTAAGACGATAATCAGATCAAAGTACTTGGTATTAAATTACCTTTTAAGTTTTTATTAATTATCGACATAGTATTCTGTAAATGTTTAATATACGATACCGATAATCCGTAATAATAAAAGTTTTATAAAGATTATTTTATTTATAGAATATAATTCTCATAATTTTTGCGTAGGAATAAAACTTAACGTATGACCCAAGCGAATCGCGCACATAAGCGAGTCGCGCGTTTTCTGGCACCTCGCAACAATTAATCCAAATAACTTAACCACAACATATCAAATCAACTCAAATTAATCGAACATTTCTTTGCTAACTGTATCTACAGCTTTTTGACAAATGCACGTATAATATAAAGCTTGTTGCGGACGCCATTTTGTTCTTTGGTCCCCCTAACATCGTACGCGACCGACTACTTCCTAACGTATCCAAGCTAATATGACCCCCATTTCGAAAGTACTAAAGCCGACCGACAAGAAAACAATTACCGACCAAATTCCTAACCCATATACGCGAGCATTTTTTATCCGGCTTTAATACGTGGAAAATATTCGCAAAATACGTCGTATCAAAAGACTATGAGGCTTTGTCGCAGGGCGCGTTACAAGGCTGTGGGGCAAGGCTATAAGGCTTGTTATAGGGCGCGTTCTGTCAGCTAGCTGGGGGGTGCGTAGCGCACCCCATATACGGAAAGGTCACCTACTGATCGGCCCATACGTGTTCCGGAGCTAAGCTACTTAAAGTTAGATGAGTGCAACAGCACCTGCAACTGACCTAATACAACACACAACTGATGTCCCCTATATCTGACACGTTCCGGGGCGCGTTGTAAGGCGTGTCGCGGTATAACAGGACTTGTCGCAGTAACAATTCGATCTTACATATTTAAAATTATTAAAATAAACGTTTCTTATAAAGAAAAACATTTGATATACGAGATAAACAAGTTTTTTTAGTCTATAAGAAAGCTAATAATAAATGGTTGCTATTAATAGCTAGTAAAAGTGTCGGTCGTATATAAGTTAACATAAGGGAATAATAATATAATGTGCATATTGGTAAAAAAGCTATTAATATGCCTGGCAAAAAAGAATCGGTTTGATTGGAATTAATTTATCGCGTTGTGGTTACGTTATTTGAATTAGTTAATGCGAGGTGCTAAAAAACGCGCGACTCGGTTGTATGCGCGACTCGCTTGTATCCTACGTTATTGTTATTACTATCTATTTATAAAATCTTGCCCATAAAAATCGATGTTCACTTTTAATATGCGGATATGATTTAATTTTCGAAAATAAGGGTTATCGAATTTTATAAATAATTATGGCGGAAAGTATAAAAGTTATGTAAAAACTCATAATAAAACTGGGAAGGGAAGATTATAACAGCTTTAAGATTCCGAGTCCAGATATTAAAAATACCTAAAGAAAGATACAAACGACGGTTTACCCGGCTGCTCCGGATTGCGAAAAATCTTCAGAATGCGGATAAGAAATGAGGTGGATAAGAGCTGCGAAAGGGATGAGTTTAGTAAAGCTTAGGAATTAAGGTAGCAATCAATCATTTTATCTCATTTTCCTACACGGTTACGTCTCCTTTAGGGAAAGCTTATTACATATTTATATTAAAAATATTAAAGTAACGTTTTCAACACTTTACGAAACCTTTACGGCCTTATTCAATCACGACAATCTTAATTAAGAAAAGAACTAAGAAATGTAGATTTTAAATACGGATATGGCCTTTGAACGAAAACCGAATCGATCTCGCTATAAAGGCTTTTATAGGGCCCGAAACGCGAATAAGTAGAAACATAACGAGTTAAACAAATGAGGGTATTTATATAAAATATGCCTAACCCTTATTTATAAATTACTTAAATATTATTATGCGTTTTTAATAAGCCTTTTATAAATTTTTATTTTAATATTACCTTAATTAACTTAGTTAAAAAACTGTTATTTCGAATTAAGCTTTAAAGAAATTAACCATTTATTAAAATCTATAGAAAACTTAATTGTTAGGATAAACTAAATTTTGAAAAAGTAAAATAAGGTTTAACGTACTCTTTAATCATTTCTTAACGTAACGCTATAAGCGTTTCCTTCTATCCTTTCCGGCATTGATTTGTTTTAGATTTAAGTTTTACGAGCTACATGTTTAACCTTGTTAATAAGTTCCTCAACTTTAAACAAACTATATAATGTGATGGAATATACGCAGATAATAGCTCTGAGGTAATTAAAAAGTCCGAAAAGATTAATATATTACTTTGAAACTTTAAAGATACAAGAACATTACTTGTATATAACTTAGCCCATTACGAAAAATTCACGTATAACTTAAAATTATTTAAGTAATTCCCGAAAGCTGTAATTAATAACATAATGGAAGAATTAATAATGATATTTGGAATAAGCATAATTAAGTTATTATGACGGTGACAAATAGGTTTAATTAATTACTTACCAAAAGTATTAGCGTAATTACTATACCACCTTTATAGCTTATAAACCAACCGTTAATTGCTAAATGAAAAGATTATTATATATATGTAAAACTATTTTATAGAACTTATATTTAGGCTCTTTAAACTCAGAAATAATCGCTCAGCTACAGTCTTATATTAAGGAAATCCGATTAAAAGTTTTTAAAACAATGAAACATCGAGTATATGATATAGTAAAAACGAAAAGACAATTACGTCGCAAACTTCGGAAGGGAATATCCCATTTAGTAAAGAAAATTACCGTCGAATTTATTAACTTCGAAAAAGACCTTAAAGGATATAGATTTACTATGCTCACTAATCCATAAATATTTTCGCTTTATTTAAGATACTTACCTGGAGATACGAAATTAAAATATACTAATTATAGCGTCTCGATAGCTTTTAAAAGTCAAAGCGAATGAACATACATTTTTCCGATAAATAATGAAGTATAATAAGAAAATTATAAACATTACTAACTTCAAAATACGCCTTAACTGCCGCCTTTTAGTATCAGATTTAAGCTTTTAATAAAATATATTCAGGCTTACAACGAAGATATAAACCGTTAAAGGCGTATAATTAAAAAGGAAACGATTACGATATAAATAGCGTTAGGTTACTTGCGTTTTTAACTATATAAAAGTTAAAAGCGCAAGTATATTTATATAACCGTACACTTAGATATGCTCTTTCTTAAGAAACCCTATACAAAGTTTACTATATTTACCTGGCGTATAAAGACAGCGTTATAATATTTAATCGGAAGGTTTAATAGAACTAGCTTCGAATTTATGAATATATGGCTTACGTCATAATAACCACGATTATAACAAGAAACGAAAGATGTTAAAAGCTAAATCCTAAATACTAAATTAATTTCTTTATCGGTTATCGATTTACTAACATATATATATTTAATCTTGCTAATTAATAAGATTATTATTATTCGAAGAAATTTAGATTTATGAAGAAGTTACCTTTTCCAGGAATTATGATGGCCTTAAAAATAACTCATTTTATATTACCGAAAAGGCATTATAAAACTTATTCCGATAGGTTATTATATCTAATTCAGTTAATAGCTATCTGACGTATATATAGAAAGGATAGAGACCTAAATGAAACAGTTTAATTACTGGTTAACCGGGGAGGATAACTTTAAAATAATATTGGCGTCCAAAGAAACCTACCGAATAAAAAAAAGACTTATTCGTAAAATATAATAATTTTTATACAACCGCATATTTGAAAGGTTTCCGTCCGTTAATTTATTACCGCCTTTAACGTTTACCCTAATGATTATTATAAGTATTACGCCGCTTAAAAAAAGATTTAACGGTAGTTTTCTATTACGCTATTAGATGAATAATAATAATAAGAACGAATGGATCTTACGGGTTAAAAACGTAAACTTTTCGTACCTTGCGTACCGAAAGAATAAATATAGGTTGAGAACATAACGTTTAACAGGTGGCGTTTAACGTAAAACGTTTAGCTTTTTTTGTTAATATAATCGATACTCGGCCGGTAAGTTACCGAAGTTTAAGGAAAATAAAAACTCGAAATGCGCGTTATGTTAATCAGATAGACTTTATTTTATTAAATGTAAAAACTGTATTTAGGTCGTACAGCCGGGTATATAAATAGGACCAACCGTTACCGCCTTAAAATTAGAAAGAATCAGGTATATATTCGTTAAAAAGTATTTCGTAATAGCTAATAATTTACTTTTAAAGTTGTACAGAAATAAACTTTTAAAATATTTTTAATTAAGTTTTAGTCAAAGGTAATAAGTTCTAAGAGATATAAAGGTATAGGTTTACAAATACAATATATATAGTTTGCTTTAAAAGTATAAGACCGGTTTTATTTTACGAAGCGATTAATAATTATAAAACGTTTGTAAAAGTATAAAGCTATTAATGTTAAGCGGAAGGTTGTTTTAAGCCTTCATCGTTATTACGACTAGGTTCAACTTTAAGATTAAGTAATATAACGTTATACATACCGTTATTAACGCGAATCTACTTTACGAAATATACATAAAGGCGTCCTTAGCCTGTTTATGACGTGGGAAAATACTTTTAGTTAAAAAGGTATTATATAAAGTACACAAGAATCCTGCTTATTTTGATGAATAGATTTTATTAACGTATTTCAGAATTTAAAACTTACCGCGTGCTTTATAAACGTTATTATTTTAGTCGTTAAAATGTATTTTCTTTTCGTTCATAATAGTATAAGCATTTATAGGCGAAAGTATTAAGCTTTTATTAATTAATTAATTTAATAAGTACAAGAATAACGGACTTTTATAAAAAGTAAGACTTTAGAACAATTTCAAGAAACAGATTTGGTTATTTAATACGATTTATAAAAAGCTAGTTAAGTTAATTCTTTAAAGAAAGTTTAAATAACGTTTTAAAAACGTTAATAGTCAACGTTAAGGTATTACCGAATGTCGTTTTATTTTATACTTTATAATTAATACGTAACCTTATATATTATTTATAACATTCTAAGACGTACGCTTTAATTAAAACCTGGATAACCTACATGTTAACGTTGCTAATAAACCATATATGATACCTGATGGGTGTTAAAACGCTAACCTTATAATTCGATAGGAACAAGTCGATAAATATTTAAAACGATGTCTTTTTTGCGAATGATTTGATCGACCGAAAAAGGTTTTACGTTTACGGAATAAAACTATTTAGAAAAGTAATAAAATGGCAGACGAATAAACAAAACATGGTAACTACTTTGATATCTTTAATCGAATTGCCATGTTTTATATAGGTTATGAAAAAGAACTTATTAACCTTTCAATTAATGAAAAGCCTTTGAACTGGCCTAAACATAGGACAGTTAAATATAAGATCTCATAGTTAATAGAGAATACTACTAATTAACGCCGACATAGCTCTTATATAGATAAAGTCACGACACGTAAATATATACAATTATTAAGTCCGAAAGGTAGAAAAAGAGACTTGATTAAAGTAAATTATATACTTACGAGTAACATGCTAATTAATAGACTAAGTAAAACTATATTACGAGAAGCTTTTAAGTATTTTAAAAAGGGATTAGGATAAACAAATATTATAAAAGCCTTCAATTAACGGGAAAGTCTTTAAAGGCTATTTTAGACAGAAAACTAGCTAATTAAAAGGATTTAATCGCTAGAGGACAGGTGAAATAAATAACTATAACTTTAAAAATAATAAAACATAACGATTACTACCGGAATTAGTTTAAGGCATTAAGGGGGTATATTGACTAGCTAGAAGATGCGTAACGTACCTCATATACGGAAAGGTCACCTACTAATCGGCCCCTACGTATTCCGAAGCTAAGTTACTTGAAGTTATATAAGTGTAACAGCGCCTGCAACTAACCTAATATAATAATAGAACTGATGTCCTTTATATCTCACAGCTTCCTACTTTTTACGCTTAAACCGTTTGACCCTTTCCAGGTCATCGAAATCTTACGTTATAACTTTCATTATTTTATTATATCATAGCTTCTTGAATTTTAATAAACGTCACGTCCTAATCTTAATTAATTTCTTAAGTTCTGTGATAACCTTTAAATCATTTCTCAACGTTCTATCCCAACTAACTATTGTTTACATTTACGAAACAATTAAACTTCATGTATTAGAATTATTTCAATCGTATCGAATATAACAGAAACAACGGAAGAAACTGATTTCAAAAAACTTAAAAAATAATTTTCGACGTTTAAAATAAACACAAGGTACTATTTAAACAACATTAAAAGCAGGGCTAAAAGACTTTTATATTATGTAATCTTATTTTTTAAAGAAATCTAAATGAACCATTTTTATTACGTGTTATTTCGCCGACGAGCTTGAGGAAATAAATCTTTATTTTTCAGTTTTAAAAATTATATTATAGCTTAATCCATTAAAATTTCTACGAAATATCAGAAATAAGGAGATTTTAAAACTAAGTTACGTTCGATTACGGAAAATAATCTTATAGCATCTTCAGAGTTGATGTTAAATTTAACGATTTGAGATTTTTAGGATCGCCAGCGAATGTAGCAATCTAGTCCTGTTGTGAGTCGCTCGCGAAACGAAGGATTTATAATATTCCTTTTAAACATCATTAAGTATATAAAAATATTAATATCTCGGTTATCATTTAAACCGTACTAACTTATGATATCAATTAATCTATTAAACTGTTTTAAATTATCTACTAGTACGCAAGGTAATTATCACGTACTTTATTACCATATTCTTTAAGATATTACTAGCAATATAAACCGTACGGCTTTAAGAATTAGTTAAACCATCCAGCCGTCATATGGAATCCTTAATAATAAAAAGTAACCTTTTACCGTTTTCCATTTTTGAACTAGGACATTTGTGTTATTTAATGACTTTTTCTAACAGGAGAACTATAATAATAAAACAGGGAAAAGAGAAGATTTATTAAGACTGGAAAGTTTAAAGCATTAAAGACTTAATAGAAGAAACTCGTATCACAGACTAATATCTTAATTAACTTATCTATACTGCCGAGAGGAAATTAGAATTAACCGACGCCTAAGAATTATACATAACATGTATTCGGATAAATTTAAATTCAAACGGCTCAGTGAAATACGGATCTGAAACATTCCCCAGATAAATGAAATTCTAACTTCCAAAATATACTTTTGTTACCCTTGAATAATCTAATTCAATTATCAGTTTATAATATGTCTTAGTTACTTATATTACGTTTAAAAGTTTACTATTATTATACGTAATTATCGAACACATTATTGCTTAGCATTTTACGGTAATACTGCTAACATAAACTGTACGACTGGATTTAATAATTAATTAAACCGATCAGCCGTTACTATTACGTAGTGGCAGTATCTTATATATCAAGCCTGGGTAAATCTGCGGTCTACTTACTAGCGTCGATCTTAGCAGGGAAGAGGTTTAGGCAAAAGGGCGCAGTGATTTAGTGGAAGGGCGTTATATCATCGTAAACAGTCTGTTAAACTGCCGCAGCCAGCATAGGCAGTTGAGATATATTAAATGTAATTTGTCACCCTTTTTTGGACATAGCGGCATCGGCCCGTTTTATGTAGGTTCATTAGATGGGTGTTTACATTTCATCTGTCACAGTTAGGCTGATCGCGGGAGAAGGTTGCATAAGGTGTGGGAAGTGTAAATTGTCATGGATCATCTAGGCTCTGGAGAGCAATGGCTAGGAAGCTCTATATATTATGTAAGAGCCCCGAAACAACCTTATTACGGGGTCTTTACAGCTTTTAAGGGCGTTAATAACTAAGCAAGTAATCTTATTCTGCGATATACCCCCTAGATAAAAGGGAAATGCTCCTTTAAATTTGCTATTCGCAACTTTATATAATTCTTAAAGCGGTATTAACAAAAGAAATAATAATATGGCTAATGTAAACATTAGGTATAATAACAAAAACGTAAGCCGTATATGTTTCGGGTAATTTAAAGAGGAAGGGTTTTGCGCTTTTTCCCCTTTTATCGCTCATGATAACGGGTAACCAAAAATAGGTCCGTACGCTTTACGCACGCCGATATTTGCTATTTTTGTAACGTTGTAACGCTTGCTTTTTTTCTTCCTTTTTTCGGTTTTAATAATAATTTCGTAAGCATCTTAAGTTAAGGAAAGCTAATTGCGGGGTTAACGTTATGCGTATAGATTATCTTTATTATTACTATTATCATCATTACTAAAAGTAAGTATTTTTCCCATACGCGGCGCGTATGCTACGCGCTTTATGAGTTACTAGGCGTATTAATTGGTAATCGTAGCTATTATTAATAACAACAGTAATAATAACGTAAATATCTGTTAATTTCGGGTAACTTTGTATTTGTTAATGGTAATCGTAAATGCCTTTCCGTATTTAGCGTACCGCGGCTGCCCGCGTTCGCAAGGTTCGCACCACGCGTGCTTAAGCCGTTGCTGCCGCTGCCGCCGCGCCGGAA
This sequence comes from Monosporascus ibericus, assembly GCA_004154915.1. Taxonomy (NCBI): domain Eukaryota; kingdom Fungi; phylum Ascomycota; class Sordariomycetes; order Xylariales; genus Monosporascus; species Monosporascus ibericus. The sequence goes on along the minus strand of QJNU01000062.1, from coordinate 88,213 downwards.
CCCAAGCCGGAGCCAAAGCTAGAGCCCGAGGCTCCGCTTACTTCCGATCCTGCCGCGGAGCCCTTAACCCCGGCACGTCCGCCGCGCCAGCGTCCCGCGTAGGGCGTACGGCGCGCCGTGCCGTATAAGGGCTGCTTACGTTCGGCGTTTTCGGGCCGCTTTACCGCAGCGTATTACGACGTTACCGTAAGCAGTCGTTACTGGCGTTACGCCTTCGGGCATACCTACCATCCAGTATACGTACCTTCCTATTCCTTAAAAGCTCCTTCCTTTACTAACCATTAGTCGCAGTCCTACCCTAATCCGTCCGTTTGTTATCCGCCTAATCGCGGCCCTCGAAACTGGCGACCGTCTTACCGTAAGTTCCTTCCGCAGTTCGTGCGCTTCGAGAAACGTACTAACTATGTAATAGGAGGTCCGCCGCCTTCGCGCCGTTATGCGCGCCCTTCAGGAAGGAAAGGCCGGAAACGGAAGGAAGGAAAAGGAGCAGGTAGGTGCGCCTACCGATGGTCCTGCCGCCGTGCGTGGGCAGGTGCTGACCCTTATTGGGCAGATCCTTGATCTGCTCCTGCCTCAGCAGTAGCAGCAGTAATTGTTCCTTTTTTTTTTTTTTTTTTTTTTTTTTTTTTTTTTTTTTTTTTTTAGAGGTTAAGGAAAATTAGCCCCGGGGGCTCTGGGCCTAATAAAATTTTAATGGTCCGTTATGTGCTCACGATCTCCTGAATGCATTTACCGTAAGTCCTGCAAGTGAAGAAATGACTTAAAATGCTCGAACTGCTATTTAGGAAAAGCTTTTGTTAAACCGTTAGCAGGTATTTGCGCTATTGTCAGATAACTGGTAGTTGTCAGGAATGTGGCGTGTGACGAGAGGATCGGAGATTGCTTGGGATCATAAGTGGAGACCTTTCCAGCCACACCATTTGTATGGACATACCAGACCATCTAGACATTTGTCAGATATAGGGGACATCAGTTGTGTTGTTGTATTATGCTAGATACGTGTGCTGTTGCACGCGTACAGCGTTAAGTAGCTTAGCCACGGAACATGTATGGGCCGATCAGTAGGTGACCTTTCCGTATATGGGGTGCGTTACGCACCCCCCAGCTAGCTGATATACCCTTTTAACGCCTTAAAATCTTTACGGCGTTAATCGTCATATTTTATTACTTCTTAAAGTTATAGTTATTCATTTTACCTTTTTTCCGGCGATTAAATCTTTTTAATTAATTAATTCCTTATTTAAAATAATTTTTAAAGTTTTTTTTTATTAATATAAAGTTTTTATAATATTTATTAATTTTAATTACTTTTTAAAGTTTTTAAAAGCTTTTTATAATAAGGTTTTAATTAATTTATTAATTAATATATTATTTATAAACGTATAATTTATTTTAATTAAGTTTTTTTCTGTTATTTTTCGTAATTAATAATTATATATATTTATATATTATAATTTTATTTATAAAAATACGATATCGGTATTAATTAATTATATGGTTTATTAATTATTATATTATATATTTATCGGTTTTATATCGAAATTAATTTTTAATTTTTTAATTAATCGAAAATTAAATAAAATGTTTTTAATAATTTACGTAAAAAATAATAATTTTATTTTAATTATAAAAATAATTATTATATTTTATTTATTTATCCGTTATTTTATTACTTTTTTAAAAAGTTTTATTATATAAATTTAAAAACTTTTTCGATTAATTATATTATCTGTAAAAAAAACGTTATTTTAAAAGTTTATCGAATTTTTATTATAAAATTATAACGTTAATATTTTAATATTAATTAAATATAATATAATTTTATTAATAACGTTATAATATACGTTATTAAGTTTTAATTAAATTATATAAAGCGGAATATTATAAAACATATATTAAGTTACGTATTAATTATAATATATAAAATAAAACCGACTTTTTTTCGTATTTATTTATTAAACTTAAATAAGTTAAATTAAAATTTGGTAATAATTTAACGTTTATTATTAACGTTTTTATTAAATTATTTAAACTTTTTTTAAGAATTAAGTTAATTAATTTATTTATAAAATTAAATTAAAATTAATAAATTTTTTTATTAAGTTTTTTTTTTATTATTTTAATTTTAAAAAAATATTATAAATTTTTATTATTTATAAAAATATATTATTTTTATATTTATTAAATTAATTAATTAATAAAGTTTTAATATTTTTTTATTATACGTAATAATTATATCGTCGACGTAAAAAAATAAAAGTACCCCTTAACGAAAAAAATAATATAATTCGTAAGGAACAGGATTAAGTCCTAAATTTTTAAATATATTAATAAAATTCTTTTATTAAAATAAAGGTAATTTTTTTAATCCGTATAATACCCTTTTAATTAAAAATATTTTATTACGTTATAGGTATTTTAAAAACGTTTTTATATATATTTTATAAAATAAATTTGCGTTAATAAAAACGTTTATAACGTTATATTATTTAAGCTTTAAGTTAAATTTAACCGTAATAATAATTAAAGTTCGAAATAATTTTTTAATAAGTATAAATACGTATATATCGTTATATACGTTTTTAAATTATTAATTACTTTATATAATAAAATAAATTTTATATTTTTAGAATTAATTATGTTTATTAAATTTATAAACGTATATTTATATATATTTTAACATTTATTTCCTTTTAGTAAATAATTAATTAACGGTTTTTTAAAATTTTATTTTTTTATAATTTTATAAATAAACCGTTTCGGCGTTACGAAATATTTTTTTTAATAAGTATGTATTTAACTTTTTATGGCTTCGTAACGGTATTAGCAAGTTTTGCCTATATACCCGGTTTAATAACTTAAATAACGTTTTTATTTATATTATATTAAAGCTTTTCCGATTAAAACGGTACGTATTTCGGGTTTTTAATTTTTTTAAATTTCCGCAATTTACCGGCCGGTTATTATACGTATTTATAAAATAAGTTATTTGTTTTATATTAAATACGGCTTTTTAAACTTTATAATCGTTTTTAATAATATCTTTTCGGTTTAAAACGTACGGGGAATTTATATTTATAACCCGTAAAATATTTTTATTTTTTATCGTTACTTTATATTAAATAAAAGGACTAAAATTTAAGGTTATTTTTATTATTTCCGCCGGCGTAATAATTATAGCAGTTATTAATGTAAACGTTAATGGTAATAATAGTCCAAAGGTTGGAAATGGTTCGAATAAAGTGGTTATATAAAAATAATTAATTTTATACAAATAAGCTTATTTTCTTTTCCGTATGTTTTTTTTGCTTATATTACCTTAAAACCATCCTTTTAATTTAGCCGGTAACTAAATCCCGTTTATGTTTTTATCTTTTTTTTAAATATATATTAAGTATTTATTAGCTTAATTAAGTATTTTTATTTATCGGAGCAGAATTTGCAATTTATTTTCCGTAACGTAAAAAAGATTATTTTTAAGGTTTTTAATATTATTAAAAAAAATAATTCTTTTATTAAATTATACGTTTCGAATAATGATAATTTTATTTGTTAATAGGTTTTAAATTTTGTAAATATTTATTAATTGATAATTAATAAAAGAATTAATTTATGTTTTAAAATTTAATTTTTAAAACCTTTATTTTTTTTATGGCGGTAATTATTATAACGTAGGTTATGTAACCGTAAATACGTAAGTAAGCCTTTTAGGATTTCCGATTAAATATTATAATGCCGTTTTTATATGTTAAGTAAGTATAATAAATTATATATAAGATTTGCTAAAAAAGAAAGTATTTCAAGGTATAGTTATATAAATATATTACCGTTTTAAAAATATATACGATTAAAAATATTAATAATTTAATGCCATTTCGTATCGTAATTATTTTTTCTTTAATTATATTTTTCAAGTACTTTATACTTCCGTTTTAAGCTTAAGTATATAATATTAAGGGCTTAAGTTTAATATTAAAAGAAAGTAATTAAAATATATTTCGAAGTTAATAATTTTTTAAAATCTTATTATCGTATTTAATTATTTATAAAAAGACCTTATTTTGATTTTTTAGGATTTTTAAAAAATATTAAAACGTTATAATTAATATATCTTGCTTTCGGTATTTTAAGTAAATATCTTAAATAAAGTTTAAATATTTATTAATAACGAATATAACGTATTTATATCTTTTAAGGTTTTTTTCGAAGTTAGTAAAGTCGACGGCGATTTTCTGGCCTGATCGGGATATTTCTTTTCGAGGTTTACGACGTATTTATTTTTTTGCCTTTATTTTGTTATATATTTAATATTCGATTATTATGAAACTTTTTAATCGAACTTTTTTAATATGGAATTATAATTAGGTAATTATTTCGGGGCCTGGATAGCTTAAACGTAGGTATTATATGGTACCGTTACTTGTATGTAATAATCTTTTCGTTTATAAATTAACATTTTATTTATAAATTATAAAGGTTATATAAAAGATAATTACGTTAATATTTTCGATAACGAATTAATTAAATATATTTATTAACGTAATTATAACTTAATTATATTTATTTTAAATATAATTATTAATTTCTTAATTATTTTATTAATAACTTTTCTTTCGGAATTATCGGAATAATATTAAATTATATGCGAACTTTTCGTAATAAGTTATATTATAAAGCCGTAATGCTTTTATACCGTTAAGGTTTTAAAGTAATATATTAACCTTTTTATATCTTTTAATCGGAATAAAGTTATTATTTACGTATATTCCGTTACCTTATACGGTTAATTTAAAATTTAAGAATTTATTAATAAGATTAAAGATATATATCGTAAATTTTAAATCCAAGATAAATAAATTCTTTAAGGGGTAAAACAAAACGTTTATAACGTTACGTTAATTAATAATTAAAAAATACGTTAAAATTTGTTTTATTTTTTTTAAAAGTTAATTTATTTTTATAATTAAATTTTTTATCGTTTTCGATAAGCGGTTAATCTTTTCCTTTAAGGATTAATCGGTAGTTATTCGGTTTCGAACGAATAATTTTAAATTTTTATTAAATCGAAAACTTTTTAAAACTTTGTTAAGAATGTATAAAAGTAATAAGTTAGCTTATAATAGTTACTTAAATACGTTTTATACCGTATATTTTATATATCTAACTTTTAACGCTTTTGTTTATTAGCGTTGCGGTCCGCATAAAAACCTTTACGATTATCTCGCTTCGGTGCTCGTATTAAAGCTTTTTTTCGTGGTTAAAGGTTAATAAGCTTGGTTTTTTCCTGATCGGGATTATCCTAATTAATAGGATCCGCAAAAATCCCGTAAAACGTAGGAAACGTTACCTTAACGTTTTTCGATATAAATAGTTAATAAGTTATAACCTAATGGTTTAAAAGGTTAACTGTTACCTTTTGGTAATTAATCGTATTATTATCGATTTTTACTTTTTTTACTATCTAAAAGGTTATTATCTAGGTTTCCATAATGGGAACCAAAGTTTTACATAGGTTATTAACCCATATAATCGTTATATTCATTTTTGGGATACCATATCGCTATCTTTAGGTTATAATCTCTTATTATCTTACGATTTATTCGTTTAGCTTCTTATCAGATTTCAAGGCTTGCTTTAACCTTTCGCGGTACTTTCGTTAAGTATTAATCAGTAACCTGCTATCGTATACCTTGCCGGACTTAGCCAGCTTAGCGTACCATTTTCGCAAGTTCTTCCTTAAAAAAAAACTTATTCCTTTAATCGTTAAAGATATAAACTTTAGGACCTATTTCGTAAGATCGTTAATACCCTTACGGAAAGTATCGTATTTTTGATTTTTATAAATATTTATTATAAATTCCTAATTATAAACTTATTTACCTTTGGTCGTTATTTTAAAAACGTTCGTAAGATAACTTATAAGGTTAACATTTTCGAATATATTATCGAAAGTTAAGGTATTATTTCGCGTTTAAGGACGAACTCGTTTTTTCGGATATAAGATTATATCGGGTTTTATAAATTTAATAGGTTACGAACGTAATTAATTAAGATCGATAAAGTCCTAAATATTAAGCGTATACGTTTTAAATTAAAATTCGCCTTTAAACGGTCCTAATCTTTAAATCCTTAATAAATAATTTAAGATACCGATTATCCGGTTACCATTATTATTATTAAAATATATTAATAATTTTTACTGATATATAGTCTATATAGTTTTAATAGTAACTGATCAGTTAATATTTACGCGAATTAAGTAAATAAAACTTTTAATTATTAGATATAAGCGATATCAGTTATGTTGTTATATTATGCTAGATACGTATGCTGTTGTACGCGTACAGCGTTAAGTAGCTTAGCCACGGAACATGTATGGGCCGATCAGTAGGTGACCTTTCCGTATATGGGGTGCGCTACGCACCCCCCAGCTACCTGACAACATTTGACCATGAAATGGTCAAGATAACACAAGAACACCGAAATTTTAACCCTAATACTAAATATACGCTTATATCTGATAATTAAAAGTTTTAGTCTCATTTTATACTAATATCACGATTACAACGGCAAGCAACCTTTAGTTATAATAATTAAAGCTTCTATAAAACAGACGGTTTACTTAGCCCCTAAACATTAGGAGTTATGGGATAATAAATTCCAAATTAAAGTGTTATGACCTAACGGTCTTGGCTACAACACAAACGGTCGGACCTCCCAAGGAGTTGGCCCCGACCTAAGCCAAGAGGTCACGTGACTGGCTCAAAGGACTCAAAGCGCCAAGCTCCTTAAGCTCCTTAAGCTGTCACACGAGCTCAAAGGGCTCAACGGCCTTAAGGGTTTGAGCCGCTTAAGTACCTTAAGCCAAGATAAGGATATATACATTCGTTACCATAACTTAAATAAATCACCAGCTTATAATACAACTTAGTTACCCAAATTACCTTTAATAATTTGCTATTATTAAACGTAATTATTAAACGTATTATTACTTAATTTCTTATAATATTATTATTAACATAAACCGTACGATTAGGTTTAATAATTAATTAAACCCCTTAACCGTTATACGTTACAAGCTCTTATTTAATAATATTATTAAACTTTAAGTAATACTATTAACATTATATCTTCCAGCAAGCAGCCCGCCTTTAAAAAAACCTTTTAAATACCCGAAGACAATCCCATAAACTCCGATAATAAAAAGACTCAACCTAGTCTCTTCCAGGAAGGAGCTTTACGACAACTTAACTAATTAACCAACGCGGTTACTCAGCTTACCAACGACAAGTTCGAGCTTACCAATACCCTTAAGGAAACCCGCAACCAACTGGAAGCCCAGCAAGTCGAGCTAAAAAGACAAGCTAATATGGAACAACCCGATTAACCGGATTAACCAGCCCAACCAGCACTACCTATTCAGACGGCTTCCGGCAAGAAGGCCGGAAAAGTTCTGAAGCCTATTAAACCTACCCCCTTCGACGGAACTACCACCAAGCTATAATAATTCCTTACGGAATGCCGTATTTATTTTAAGTATTTCCTTATTAAACTTACAATACTTATTTTTCGAGTTTAGTTTGCTATAAAACAGTTAACCGGAAACGAGGTTACTTGGTTTAAGCTTACCTTTCGTAAGTAAGTTACCAAACCCCCTTAATAAAAATCCGCGGAAATTATAAATACGTATAATAATTACGAGAAATTTAAGAAAAAGTTAAAAAAAGAATATTCGCAATAATAAACGAAAAGATCAAGGTTAAGAAAAAAATTAAGGATTTAAAATAAAAAAGATTAACTTCCGGATACGGCAATTCCTTTATTTAACTAATTTCGAAAATTAATTAAGGACAAAAAGTATTAATAACTACATTCTTTAACGGCTTAAAAAAGAAGGTATAAAAAGAATTATTTAAGGATAAACGCCCCGAAAAGTTAATAAATTATATTGCCATAACAGTTAAGATCGGCGATCAGCAATACGCCTGGAAAACTCGATACTTTAAGAACCAACAAAATAATAAACTAAGGTACCCCCCTAACACCAACACCTTACAAAAAACTAACACGTCCTATAGAACGGCACCAGGACCCATAGAATTAGGCGCAATATAACAGCATAACCCGCGTACCATTAAATGCTTTAATTATAACAAGATAAAACATAAGGCCTATTAATATAAAGCACTTAAAAAGCTATAACAAAATACCTGGATACCAGTTCCTCAGGGACTACCGTAAAATAACCAAGGAAGTAATAATAAATCAATTAATATAATTAGGATTAGGGATAACCATAATCCCCCTAAGGAAGTACAACAGAAACTACAAAAGGCAAAAAAGCTATCTTAAACAACTATTGTGGAATAACAAACCCTTACTACAAAACCTACAGTAGCCCAATAGCTAAAGGAATACGACGGATAAAAGGAGCTTTTAAAAAACAAGTTACTTTCCCGTTCCCAAAAAAAACGGCGACAGCGGTACGAACAGTTGGAACTAAACGCATGGATTAAGGAATACTAAGGTTAAGATAAAAACCTACTTTTAGGATAACTAAACCGATACGGGAAACTTTATAGCATTTAATATAAGCGCACCTATTACTTAAGATATATAAAAGGAAAACGGTATATTAAGACACGACTTACGTAAATATATAACCAAGGATTCGACTTCCATAATTAAACCGGAAAAGATCCTAGGGATTAACGATAATACAAATACCTAAAAACGTTCGCCTCGGAAAATACCATTAATATTATTACGGCAGTAATAAGTTGGCCCGAAAAAAAAGTTGCCTTAACGAACACCTTATATACCATTACGGCTGGTACGATTATAAGATAAAAAAGAATTTATTAAATAATTATAAAAATATCCTTAAAAGTAATTAATAACTTAAATTTCCGTTCAACCTTTACGGATAACCCGGATAAGCGATAAAGAATTAAATACAAAAAAAAATATAAGACAATACAACGCCCAGTTCCAAACACGACAAAAGGGACAAGGAATCCCCGAACCAGAATATATTACCAAAAAAGACCTTTAAACGTAAGTCCTTTGACTCGAAACTATTTTACGCAGATAAGAAAGACAGTTAAAGTAATTAAAAACCTTTAACGCATAAAGTCAGGAACGTATTAAGGCGTTAAAGGACGAGTTAAAAGATAAACGCCATTTATAAAAAAGCCGTAAAATAATAAAACCCGGAAAAGCTAGCAGGAGCTTCCTAAAAGGGCTTTAAACGCGATAATAAAAACCAAGAATAACCTTATTACCTTATAAATAAGAATTAAAACATATTAGTTTACCGTATTTATACACTACGGAATAATAAAAAATAACTATATTACGGCAGATATAATTAACCAACTTCGATTACCATAAAAGGAAAAGATGGAACCTTATATTGCCGAAAACGTAAAAAGTTAAATATTTACTTACGACAATGGAAAAGTCAGCCGCAAAATTAATTACCTCGAGATTTTCGTTAATAAACGAAACCAGATAACAAACTTCGATATCATTCCGATAAGGAATTACGATATAATCCTCGGAAAACCATAGCTATACCAATACAACCCATTGATCGATTGGACAATTGGCTAGGTAAAGTTCGCTTCATATCCATTCGACAAGAAAAAGCAAGATAAAAAAAAAATCTTAATATTCGATCGAAGATAGCGATAAGTGCAGGTATGAGGAGATGACAGAAACCTCACCACCTACAGGAACAAAATATAAGAGAGAGTGAGGGCACCATAAAAGGATACGACGTATCATCGCTACCATCAGAACAAAGTTGCGAAAGATAAACGATCACCTACAGCATCAGCCCTCAGAGCCAGAGACCATGGCCAACGTACCTCCACAGTACCACAGATACGAACGACTGTTTCGAAAAGAACTCGAGACAAAACTACCAGAACACAGCGAATGGTCAAGCACGTACTCAGGGAGTACTTAGACATCTTCGTTGTCTGTTACCTCGACGACATTCTCATCTACTCGAGAAACAAAAAAGAACATATGGGACACGTTCATACAGTTGTCCAAGCCCTACAAGACGCCAACCTCCTAATTAATAACGAGAAAAGCCAGTTCCATACGTAAAAAATGGAATTTTTAGGACATATTATCACCCCAGGATGTGTCAGATATAGGGGACATCAGTTATGTTGTTGTATTATGCTAGATACGTGTGCTGTTGCACGCGTATAGCGTTAAGTAGCTTAGCCACGGAACATGTATGGGCCGATCAGTAGGTAACCTTTCCGTATATGGGGTGCGCTACGTACCCCCCAGCTAGCTAATATACCCCTTTAACGCCTTAAAATCTTTACGGCGTTAATCGTTATACTTTATTATTTTTTAAAGCCATAATTATTTATTTTACCTCTTTTCCGGCGATTAAATCCTTTTAATTAATTAATTCCTTATTTAAAATAATTTTTAAAACTTTTTTTTATTAATTTAAAATTTTTATAATATTTATTAATTTTAATTACTTTTTAAAATTTTTAAAAGTTTTTCGTAATAAAGCTTTAATTAATCCATTAATTAATATGTTATTTATAAGCGTATAATTTATTTTAATTAAATCCTTTTTTATAACTTTTTATAATTAATAATTATATATATTTATGTATTATAATTTTATTTATAAAAATACGATATTAACGTTAATTAATTATATAATTTATTAATTATCGTATTATATATTTAACGGTTTTATATCGAAACCGATTTTTAATTTTTTAATTAATTAAAAATTAAATAAAACTTTTTTAATAATTTACGTAAAAAATAATAATTCCGTTTTGGTTATAAAAATAATTAATATATTTTATTTATTTGCTTATTATTTTATTACTTTTCCGAAAAGTTTTGTTATATAAATTTAAGAACTTTTTTAATTAATTATATTATCCGTGAAAAAAACGTTATTTTAAATATTTATCGAATTTTTGTTATTAAATTATAACGTTAACGTTTTAATACTAATTAAATATAATATAATTTTATTAATAACGTTATAATATATGTTATTAAGGTTTTAATTAAATTATACGAATTAAAATATTATAAAGAATATATTAAGTTACGTATTAATTATAATATATAAAATAAAACCGATTTTTTTTAAATATTTATTTATTAAATTTAAATAAATTAAATTAAGATTTAATAATAATTTAATATTTATTATTAACATTTTTAAAAAGTTATTTAAATTTTTTTTAAAAATTAAATTAATTAACTTATTTATAAAATTAAATTAAAATAATTAAATTTTTTAATTAAATTTATTTTTAATTATTTCGATTTTAAAAGATTTTTATAAATTTTTATTATTTATAAAAATATATTATTTATATATTTATTAAATTAATTAATCGATAAAATTTTAATATTTTTTGTTATACGTAATAATTATGTCGTCGACGTAAAGAAATAAAAGTATCCCTTAATAAAGGAAATAATATAATTCGTAAAAAATAAGGTTAAATTTTAAATTTTTAAATATATTAATAAAATTCTTTTATTAAAATAAAAATAATTCCTTTAATCCGTATAATACCTTTTTAATTAAAAATATTTTATTACGTTATAAATATTTTAAAAACGTTTTTATATATATTTTATAAAATAGGTTTATATTAACGAAAATATTTATAACGTTATATTATTTAAGTTTTAAGTTGAATTTAATTATAATAACAATTAAAATTCGAAATAACTTTTTAATAAATATAAATACGTATATATCGTTATATATGTTTTTAAGTTATTAATTACTTTATATAATAAAATAAGTTATATTTTTAAAGTTAATTATATTTATTAAATTTATAAGTATATATTTATATATATTTTAATATTTAGTTCCTTTTAATAAACGATTAATTAACGGTTTTTTAAAACTTTATTTCCTTATGATTTTATAAATAAGCCGTTTCGGTATTACGAAACATCTTTTTTAATAAGTATGTATTTAGTTTTTTATAATTTTGCGGTAATAATGGCAGGTTTCGCCTATATACCCGGTTTAACGACATCAGTAACGTTTTTATTTTTGTTATATTAAAACTTTTCCGATTAAAACGGCGCGTATTTCGGGTTTTTAATTTCCTTAAATTTCCGTAATTTACCCGCCGGTTATTACGCGTATTTATAAAATAAGTTATTCGTTTTATATTAAATACGGCTTTTTAAACTTTATAATTATTTTTAATAATATTTTTTAGGTTTGGAACGTACGGGAAGTTTATATTTATAACCCGTAAAATATCTTTATATTTTATTGTTACTTTATGTTAAATAAAGAAATAAAAGCTTAAAGTTACCTTTATTATTTTCGCCGGCGTAATAATCGTAATAGTTATTAATGTAAACGCTGGTAACGGTAATGGTTTAAGGGTTAGAAATAGTTTAAATAAAGAAGTCGTATAAAGATAATTAGTTTTATACGAATAAGCTTATTTTCTTTTATCCCGTACGTTTTTTTCGCTTATGTTACCTTAAAACCATTTTTCCGATTTAGCCGGTAATTAAATCCCGCTTAAGTTTTTATCCTTTTTTTAGATATATATTAAGTAATTATTAACTTAATTAAGTACCTTTATTTATTAAAATAAAATTTGCAATTTATTTTCCATAACGTAAAAAAGATTATTTTTAAGGTTTTTAATATTATTAAAAAAGGTAATTTCTTTATTAAATTATACGTTTTAAATAACGATAATTTTATTTATTAATAAATTCTAAATTTCGTAAATATTTATTAATTAATAATTAACGAAAAAGTTAATTTATATTTTAAGATTTAATTTTTAAAACCTTTATTTTTTTTTATGGCGGTAATCGTTATAACGTAGGCCATATAGTTATAAATACGTAAGTAAGCTTTTTAAGTTTCCGATTAAGTATTATAATGTTGTTTTTATACGTTAAATAAATATAATAAACCTTATATAAAGTTTGTTAAAAAAAGGAGTATTTAACGGTACGGTTATATAAATATATTGCCGCTTTAAAAATATATACGATTAAAAATATTAATAACTTAATATTATTTCGCATTATAATTACCTTTTCTTTAATTATACCCTTTAAACGTTTTATACCCTTATTTTAGGCTTAAGTATATGGTATTAAGGGTTTAAATCTGATATTAAAAGGAAATAATTAAAGCATATTTTAAAATTGGTAATTTTTTAAGATTTTGTTATCGTATTTAATTATTTATAAAAAAACCTTATTTTAATTCTTTAAAGTTTTTAAAAAATATTGAAACGTTATAATTAATATATTTTGCTTTTAATTTTTTAGGTAAATATTTTAAATAAAGCTTAAATATTTATCGGTAGCAAATATAACGTATTTATATCTTTTAAGGTTTTTTTCGAAATTAATAAAGTCGACGGCGATTTTTTGGCTTAATCGGGATGTTCTTTTTTGAAACTTGCGACGTATTTATCTTTTTATTTTCGCTTTGCTATATATTTAATATTCGATTATTATAAAACTTTTTAATCGGACTTTTTTAATATAAGATTATAATTAAACGATTATTTCGGGACCTAAATAACCTAAACGTAAATACTATATAATACCATTATTTATACGTAATAGCTTTTTCGTTTATAAATTAACGTTTCGTTTATAAATTATAAAGGCTATATAAAAGGTAATTACGTTAATATTTTCGATAACGAACTAATTAAACTTATTTATTAACGTAATTATAACTTAATTATACTTATTTCGAATATAATTATTAATCTTTTAATTATTTTATTAATAACCTTTTTTCCGGAATTATCGGAATAATATTAAATTATATACGAATTTTTCGTAATAAGCTATATTATAAAACCGTAACGTTTTCGTACCGTTAAAGCTTTAAAGTAACATATTAACTTTTCCATATTTTTTAATCTGGACGAAACTATTACTTACGTACATTCCGTTACTTTATACGGTTAGTTTAAAATTTAAAAACCTGCTAATAAGGTTAAAAATATATATCATAAATCTTAAATCCAAAATAAATAAATTCCTTAAAGGGTAAAACGAAAAGTTTATAATGTTACGTTAATTAATAATTAAAAAATACGTTAAGACTTATTTTATTCTTTTTAGGAATTAATTTATTTTTATAATTAATTTTTTTATCGTTTTCGATAAACGGTTAATCTTTTCCTTTAAAAGTTAATCGGCAATTATTCGGTTTCGAACGAATAATCTTAAACCTTTATTAAGTTAAAAACTTTTTAAAGTTTTGTTAAAAAATACATAAAAGTATTAAGTTAACTTATAATAGTTACTTAAGTACGTTTTATACCGTATGCCTTATATATTTAATTCCTAATGCTTCCGTTTATTAGCGCTTCGGTCCGTATGGGAACTTTCATAATTACCTCGTTTCGGTATTCGTAGCGGAATCCTTCCTTATAGTTAAAGGTTAATAAGCTTGGTTTTTTCCTAATCGGGATTATCCTAATTAATAAAATCCGCGGGAATCCCGTGGAACGTAGGAAACGTTACCTTAACGTTTCTCGATATAAATGGTTAATAGGTTATAGCCTAATAATCTAAGAGGTTAATTACTACCTTTTGGTAACTAATCATACCATTATCGATCTCTGCTTTCTTTACCATCTGAAAGGTTATTATCCAGGTTTCCATGATGGGAGCTAAAGCTGTATACAGGTCGTTAACCCATATAATCGTTATATTCGTTTCTGGGATACCATATCGCTACCCCTAAGCCATGATCTCTTACCATTTTATAATCCATTCGTCTAGCTTCTTGCCAGACTTCGAGACTTGCTTTAGCCTCTCGCGGTACTTTCGTTAAGTATTGATCAATAGCTTGCCGTCATACACCTTACTGAACTTAGCCAGCTTGGCGTACCATTCTCACAGGTTCTTCCCTAAAAAAAGACTTATTCCCTTAATCGCTGGAAATATAAACTCCAGGACCCATTTCGTAAGGTCGTTAATACCCTTACGGAAGGTATCGTACTTCCGATCCTTATAAATATATATTGTAAATTCCTGATTATAAGCTTATTTACCTTCGGTTATTGTCTTAAGGACGTTCATAAAATGACTTATAAGGTTAACGTCTTCGAATATATTATCGGAGGCTGGGGTATTATTTCGCGTTTAAGGATAAATTCGTTTCTTCGGATATAAAGCTATATCAGGTTTTGTAGGTCTAATAAGCTACGAACGTAACTGATTAGGATCGATAAAGTCCTAAATATTAAACGCGGAAGTTTTAAATTAAAATTTGCTTTTAAAGCGGTTCCAGTCCTTAGGTCCCTGGTAGATAATTTGGGATACCGATTATCCGGTTGCCATTATTGCTATTAAAATATATTGATGATTTTTACTGATATACAGCCTATATCGTTGTAGCAGTAATTAATTAATTGATATTTACGCGAATTAAGCAAATAAGATTTTTAATTATCAGATATAGGGGATATCAGTTATGTTGTTATATTATGCTAGATACGTATGCTGTTGCACGCGTACAGCGTTAAGTAGCTTAGCCACGGAACATGTATGGGCCGATCAGTAGGTGACCTTTCCGTATATGGGGTGCGCTACGCACCCCCCAGCTAGCTGACAGGATGCATCAAGATGGACCCCAAGAAAATCGCTGCAGTACAGGAATACAAGACGCCTATTATAGTTAAGGAAATGCTAGCCTTTTTCGGATTCGCCAATTACTACAGGAAGTTTATTCGAAACTTTAACAAAATAGCTATACCCTTATTTAACTTAAAGAAAAAAGGAAATAAATTCTTTTAGTTAACAAAGACAGAAACAGCTTTCCAAAAGATTGAAGATGCGATTACCAGCGAGCCAATATTAATTATGTATAACCCAAGCCGCCTAATTAAGCTTGAAACCGACGCTTCGGATTACGCTTTAGGCGTAATGGCAGGATACCGCGATAATTAAGGTTACCTATACCTTATCGCCTTTTACTTTTACAAATTAAAAAAAGCAAAGTTAAACTACGCTATTCTCGACAAAAAATTTATAGTTATTATTAAAGCTTTCCGAAAATTCAGATATTATCTTAAAAAAAACCTATACCAGGTTAAGGTATATACCGACTACAAAAACCTCACCCACTTTACCACCACCAGAAAACTTACAGAACGATAATTACGTTATGCCGAAAAGCTAGCAAAATATGACTTTATCATTATTTATTAAAAGGGATTAAAAAACGGTAAAGCAAACGCATTTAGCCGAAAACCAAACCTCGAAAAAAAGGTAATCAAGGTTAATTATCAGATCTTCGATACCATACCAAAAGGATACCTGCAACCACGACAAATAGTAACAATCAAAACAGCACCCCTTGATTTATACCAGAAAATCCAGGAATATAACGATAATTTAACTAAGGACCAAAAAATGAAAAAAACACAAATCCCAAAAGAATACCAGGAAACATTAATAAAAGAAATATACGAATATTAGCTATATAGATACCCAAGGATCTACAAAACCTTAGAACGATTATAACGTACCTATTATTTTCCTAAAATAAAATTAATAATAAAGAAAATATGACAATAATGCCATATTTGCAATAAAGCAAAAGCTCGACGATATAAACCATACGCAGAATTATAGCTACTACCAGTTCGTAAAGCGACCATAAGATTTAGTTACTTTTAAGTTTATCACCAAATTTCCATTATTAAAAGACCCAGCCACGGGCATACATTACGATAACATCTTCGTAATCGTTAACCGATTTACCAAATTCTCTTATTTCCTCTTATATAATAAGGATATAAACGTAAAATAACTGGCCTATATTTTTTTAAGATATAGTTTAAGAATATACGGATTGCTAATAAAAATTATTTTAAATAAAAGAATAACATTTATTTTAAAGTTCTGGCAAAAGCCTATGGCGTAACTAAACCTAAACTATAAATTATCTAACGTATTTAAACCCCAAACGGACGGATAAACAAAAAGAACTAACCAAATATTAGAAACTTACCTACGATGTTACATTAATTACGAATAAAACGATTAAGTCCAGAAGCTATTTATGGCGCAGTTAACCTATAATACCAATTATTACGAAAGTACCAAAATAACTCCCGCAAACGTTAATTTCGGTTTTATACCAAAACTTTATACGAATGTACGCGAAGGACCTATTAACGTTAAAATAGTTTTTAGATTAAAATAATTTAAGCAGTTATACGTAAAAATAAAAACAGAACTTAAATTTATACGAAATCAAATAAAGAAATATTATAACCAAAAAAGGTTAAAAGGATTAACATTTTAAGAAAAAAGATGATTTACCTAGTTATTAAAAATATCTAAATTAAATAACCTAACATAGAATTCGACTTTAAGTATATCGGCCCATATAAAATCATTAAGAAAATCTTAAAAAGCAATTACTAATTAAAACTACCACCTAAAGTTGAATTTTATTTAATCTTTTACGTTTCCTTATTCTAGTTAACAGAAAATATTATTGAAGTTAACACAGGATACGAAAAAAAGGCAAAAAGAAAATATATTAATATACGAAACAAAGAAAATCCTAGATATACGCAGGAAGAACGAACTTACCCTGTCACGGCGGCTGCCCTGTGAGCCACTGCGCCAAAAGGTCAGCAATACTCCAAGTTCCCTTGGAGCACCCAGGGCGCCGTTAGCTATATGTCCCCTTCCCCCTCTTGGGGCTAGCTAGGACATGACATACCCAGTATCTTATCAAATAAAAGAATTATCCAGATTCCGAAAATACTTAAAAACCCGCCAAGAATTTTATAAACGCCTAGCGCTTATTAAGAAGTGTTTACTAATAATAACGGGCGTACCCTAACTAGTAGTCGATTAATTAATAAGATCAAACTAGTCGACCGGATCTGCGACCTGGCCTGACGTAACCATAGTAACTGCCGCTTTTAATTATTCCCGCTCTTTTTTCAAACGTTCGAATTTTTTTATAACCTCCGTACCCTTGATATTATGACGAAACATTTTGATGCCCGTTAACAAAAAAGTCGTTTTTGTTTTTATAAGCGATTAAGTTTGTTTGTAGCAGCCCGTAATGTTTTTCGAACTTGCTCCTTCTTACGTTCCAAACGATCCTCCTCGTTAAGAAGTTTTTGATATTCCGTTTCCGAAAGCCCGAAAATATTATAAGGACCGCCATAACGAATGCATCGTACGCATTTTACGGAATTACGAACGACCTTATAGTTCGTACCTTCCTTTTCATAACGAGAACAAAAAGGTATGTTAAAACTAAAACGATTAATACGTTTTAAAAGAATCAAAACGTTAATACGTTAACGAAAACGACGTTTTTCGATTCGGCCCGACATTATAAATATAAAAAGGGAAAGGTTACTTACCGGAATCAATTAACAAACAAATTAATCTTTAAGGATAAAGATCCTGGAAGGGAAAAATCGTATTATAACCTAACGGTTTTAACTATAACACAAACGGTCGGACCTCTCAAGGAGTTGGCCCCGACCTAAGCCAAGAGATTACGTAACTGGCTTAAAGGACTTAAAACGCCAAACTCCTTAAGCTCCTTAAGCTATCATACGGGCTTAAAGGGCTTAACGGCTTTAAGGGTTTAAGCTGCTTAAGCACCTTAAACCAAGATAAGGATATATACATTCGTTACCATAGCTTAGATAAATTACCAGCTTTTTATATAACTTGGTTACCCAGATTACCTTTAACAATCTGCTATTACTAGACGTGACTATTGAACGTATCATTACTCAGTTTCCCACGACATTACTGCCAACATAAACTGCACGACTAGGTTTAATAGTTGGTTAAACCCCTTAGCCGTCACATAAAGTAACAGCTTTAAATCTATGGGACTATATTGACCTAGATCAGAAATTACCATAGCTTACCTAACCTACAAAGCCAAAGTTCGAGAATTACCCGAAAAAAGCTAATTTACGAATCATTCGAAATATCTTAACCGAGATTACCGCCGATAGTATAACCGTCGCATTAAATACCGTTAAACCGGTAAAAATCGGCGGAAAACCGAATTCTGTAATAAAGATAATTGCCGAAAGTAAACTTTATTATAACGCGGATTAAGCGGTTTATATATACGAAGATAAAGAATATAAGGATTACTGAAAGAATATAAAGGAATTAACGAATTAGATTTTATTTTCGGTATTACCGAATTACCGATTTACGATTTGCAAGCCGATAAGAACCTTCGACGAGTGGTACAGTAAGTTAAGGGAAACCGGCATTATTTATTAAGAACGACTAAAGCCGGAAGCGAAAAAAAGATACCGAATAGTTACCAAGCTACTTACCAAGTTTCCAAAGGATTTCGGAGTATGGGTAACATAGTAGGAAACGGTTATATCAAACGTATAAGACAAAGGTATCGAAGAAGCTAACGATGTATAAAATCTGGTAAATAACTTAAAGGAAGTTTTTAATAACGTCCTTAACGATTAGATTATAAGCTTTAAAATGACCTATCGGGAACAAATTAAATCTGGAACTTTAAAATACCGCGAAATAGTAACGCAGCTTAGAGATTATGTTTCCTTATAATCTAAGGGAGTTTATTTGCGAATTACTTAAGATATATTCGTAGCAACTTTCGGAAATATAAACGATCTTAACTTCGAACCAGATAATGCTTTATCGGATACCAGCAAGCTATATAACCAGCCTATTACTTTTTCTAAAGAAATCCGAAGATTTAGCAAAAGCAAAAGTTAAAGTCGAAATTAAGGTCGAGGCGGTAAGGTAACGAAATTAAAGCGAAAACGCGCTATTACCGACAAGAACCTTATTAAACTTACTTACTTAGCATACCTAAGTTTTCACAAATTATTAACCTATTGGTTCGTTTTTAAAAATAAAGCACCCGAAAACTGGGAACCGAACGAAACCTTTATACGATTAATTAGAAAATGGATTAATACCGTTATAAGCCTTACGGAAAAAATTAAAAAATTAAACCTTAAAATATTATCTAAGAAGTCCGAATAATTAAGACGTCGGATAAGTATTATTAAAGCTATATTCCTGGTATTTTACGTAATATTTAGAATAATTACTTATCTTTTAAAAAAAAAATTTATTTTCGATTTAAGGATTACTTTATACATTTTTAACGAAATAAGCTGATTTTTAAACTCCAGGTTAATACCTTTAAGTAATTATGTTTACGCCGGAAATATAATTATCCCTATTTCCGGATACGGAAATGTAAATATCCGCTTCGAAAACTTAAATAACCTTTAATTAATGCGCTTACGGAACGTAATATATTACGAAAGATTTGCATATAATCTGGTATTATTACATTTATTAAAAAAATAAAGCCTTTAGTAAAATAATAAAAGGGTTAATAATTACTTACGGCGGAAAAATATTCTTTTTATTAAAGAATTAACCGAAAGACATAATTAAATAATATTCGAATATTTGTTATTATAGTTAATTCGGAAAACGTTGTTTATCCGATGGAAAAAGTTTAATTTATAAATAAAACGATTTTCGAATACTGCCGATATTCGACGATGACATCTGAAATTCGCTTATCCAGGTTTAAAAGCTTTTAACCATTTCGTAGGCCACTTTCGGGAGGTAAAGATTAAAAACCTTAGGTAAAAACGCCGGAAGAAAAACGAGATTACCATTATCAAATATAATACTTGCGGGTACGGAAAAGCGAAACGCCTAAACCGCAGAATTTATCGAAGCCCGCCCTTAAAACCAGAAACGTAACTAGTTATTAACTTTGAAAACCTGGAAGAAAATAGCGACCGTACGGATAACGTTATATTTGTTACTAATCGTTTTTTAAGTTATATTTAGGACTGGTACTTTAACGATAAAAAAGCCGAAATAATTATAATAATATTAAATTAAGTATTCGTAATCCTCGAAAGTTATAACTATAAGGCAAAAGTTATTAAATGTAATAACGAGCTTTACGGCAGAAAACATCAAGTTCGAAATTACTTATACCTAAAAAGGAAAGTTCGAATTAAACCTTCGGCACCTAATACGCAAATGCAGAACGGAAGCGCCGAACGCTTAAGGGGTATAATTAAAACAAAGGCGATTTATATGCAAAAAGGGGCAAAACTACCGCATTTCCTTTACGTAAAGATTTACCGCGTTATAATTTACCTATATAACCGGACCCTTAAATACATATTTAATTAATTAACGCCGTATAAACGCTTCCATACTTACCAGATATATAAGGAAAAGATAATAATTACTAACCGAAAACCCCGCCTAGGTTACCTTCGAATTTATAACTGCAAAACCTACGCGTTAATAAAAAAACGCATAACGCAAGCAAAACAAAAAGCGAAAGTTCGACCCGAAAGCCTGGATTAGTTAGTTTGTAAGATACTAATCATTAAATATTTACCGTATATGGAATCCCTTAACGAATAAATTAATAACGATTTACGACGTTACCTTTAACGGAAAAAATACCTTTAATAATAACTTAAAAAATCTTAAAAACGACCTTTTTAAAGTAACCAAAAACAAATTATGCCGTTTACTTAATAAAGTCGAACATTTAAAAGGTTTACGCCTTAAATCTGGACCTACGGTTTACGAGGAAAATAAAAAAAATAACATAACTATTAAAAGTAAGTACGGATGGCGTTACTAAAAACGAAAACGTAATAAATTCAGATAAGATAAAAAACGTTTTTAAAGAATTTAATTCGTATAAGCCTAATTAACTTTATACGGATGCTTATTTCGCTTTTTATCCGACGTCCGATTTCATTCCGCCGCATCCTGTTACCTTATTAATTGCCACCATTCGAAATGCCGCAGTTTTAAAGGAAAAAGTAGCTATAAGCGCCGTTCTTAAGAAACGCAAAAGTATCGATAAAATCCTTAATTCCGGAATTATATGCCGTACCTCGAATTAAAGGTTACGTTTAATATAAAACGCCTAAATTCGGTAATAAGGTTAAAATACGGAAAGCAGGTAAATAAGGCATAAATTACCCGGATAGTAAACCGTCCGTATCGCTATCTTAATAGTATAAAGATAAAAGCTTAAGTTAATACCTTTAAGCATAATCAAATTAGGCGCTTATTATAAACGGGAAAAAAAATCCATCGAAAAAATCTTCCGCTAACCCTTAAAACATATAAAATGCTGCGAAACCACCCTATAGGGAATAAGTTCCGAAAAGCAAAAAAGGACTATTTGGATAGTTATAAACAAATAAATTCGTAAACAAAATATAAGCGAAAAAAGGCTAACGGGAAATAGCTGCTTAACTATATATAGGTATACGTTTATAAGTTCGACAAATATAGCAACTTCCTAAAGTGCAAAATACGTCTGGTAATATAAAATAATTAGCAGGTTTAAAAAAAATACGAAAATACTTATGCCTTTACTTTTACTAAAAAATCTTTCCGAACCCTTATTATAATAACTGCGCGATTTAACTTAAAGTTAATATAATACGATATAATAAATGTTTTCGTTAACGTAAAGCTCGACAAAAAAATCTATATAAAAATGCCACCAGGACACCGGAAACCGGGAATTATCCTGCAATTATTAAAAGCCTTATACGGACTAAAACAATCTCCCTTACTTTAATAAAAAAGATTATTAAAGTTACTTACTTAATTAGGTTTTATTCATATCCCTTACAAGTTATACTACTTTATGCGAAATAATATCCTCGTATTTTTTTATGTAAATAATATCGTTATTACATATAAAAAAAACGCAAAGGAGCTACTAATACCGCAATTAACCAGCTTAAAATAAAATATTAACTTATTAAAAAAAACAAGCTTTAATGGTTCTTAAGAATCAAAATAATCCGAAATCGATCGAAACGTCGGATATAACTTTTATAATCGTTATACGTTAACAAGCTGGCTAGATTAATCGAAAAAGAAATGATTTCCGGCCGAACCAACATTCCAATAAAAAATAAAAAGCTACTTCCCAATCCGGAAATCGCCTCCGATTACTTTATTAAAGTATATCAAAAAAAGATCGGCTTAATATTATACGCCGCAATTATTACTCGTCCGGATGTCGCTTTTGAAACTTTTAGGCTGGCGAGATTTAACATAAATCCAAGCCCCGAATATTATACTAAAGCAAATCGACTTATCCGATACTTTCTTAAGACGAAATATTGTACTTTAAAATATGGCGGAACAGATACCTTCAAAATAATTAATAACGCTTCTTTTACCGACAATTCGATCCATCAAAAAAACTCCGAAGCTTACGTAATACGTCTATTCGGCGGCATTATCGAATAACGCGCCAGCAAGCAAGATACAATAACTACTTTTACAACAAAAGCGGAATTGTTAGTATTTGCTCAAGCCGCATAAAAGGCTATATACGTATTATAACTAGTTAAAAAGCTCGGAGTTCGATTCGATATTTCGATTATTACTATCTAATATAATAACAAGCAGATAATTAAGCTTATCCACGTAGATATTACCTAATTACAAACGAAGCTAAGATATGTGGATATTTATAATTATTAGATATAACAAAAAATAATTTAAGGAAAAATTAAAATAGTATATACTTTTACGAACGATATAATTATAAATAAGTTAATAAAGGCCCTTTTTATTACTTCGTTTAGGTAATTTATTTAACAACTAGGATTAACGGATATTAAAGTAAAAATATAGGAACGCAAAGCTCGGGAATTATCTGATAAGGATTTATAAGGAACCGAGGATCATTTTAATTAATTAATATTTTATATCCAGGGCCTACTATCAAAAAAAGCAGACCCTAAGGGGGTATGTCAGATAACTGGTAGTTGTTAGGAATGTGGCGTGTAGCGAGAACATCGGAGATTGCTTAGGATCATAAGTGGAGACCTTTCCAGCCACACCATTTGTATGGACATACCAGACCATCTAGACATTTGACCATGGAATGGTCAAGACAACACAAGAACACCGAAGTTTCAACCCCAATACTGAATACACGCTTGTGTCTGACAGCTATAAGTAAGTAAGTTACATTAAATAATTCCCGGCTTTGCTTTTAACAGAGCCATATGTTTTGCATATCCACGTAACGTAGCCGAGTAACAATCCTTTCGTTTTCGCCTATTACCAGTTTAATCGCCTGCTAATTGTCGCAAAAAGTCTTTTAAGCTTAACCTAGTTTTAGCCTTAAATCTCGAAATCAGAGTTTAAAAATTATGGCCGTTTTAGCCGTATACTTTAATACAAGTAGCTTAACTTTTATTATAAAGGTCGTTATTATCACCTAATAAGCCGCCTTTATATAATTAATTTTCCGAAAAGGGTTATTATATAGCCTTAGAAAGATCGCCGTATTTTGGGGTCGTTAGCGAATGACGCGTTTTTTTACGATTAATAAAGCCTGGGCTTCCCCGTTCGTACCCCCGTATACGATCGCGAAAAACCGTATATAAAATAGGTAACGGATTACCTTATTAATAACTTTAATATGGTTAATTAATAAATTGCTTAGGAATCTTAATAATAAAGATATAGTAAAGGTTACGTTTAAGTGGATTATTATTATAATATATAAGATAAAACTCAGACATTTTTAGTAACTTTTAACCTATTTTTTCGAGATTATTCCGTTATTAAAAATAGGTTTTTTAATTTCTAAGGGGGTCGGTAATATAAAAACGTGGTTTGTTAACCTAAAACGAATTGAGATTTTTTCGATATAAGAATTATAGGTTAAGATAATCTGCCTTTTAAATTTATCGCGGATTACCCGAATACCTAAAGATTAACTTACTTTACATTAATTTTTAAATTTATACGTTCTTTTTAATTTAAGGATTAATCTATTAATTTCGAATTAGTATTTTCGGTAATAGAAAAGTAATAAACCGTTTATAAGAAACATAAAAATAACCGCATGTTATTTGTTATAAAATAGGTACGGTTTTTCTAGGGATAAAGTAAACCCTAATCTTTGTAAAATGGTGGAAGATTCCCGATATTATAATAAAGGCAAGTTTTTGAGCCTATATAAAGCGTTTTTAAGCTTCGCATATATACCGCTTTTTTAAAGCTTTTTAAAAAGCGCAGGTTATTATAGGTTGTCTCTTACAGAAAGCGTTTAGAAAATTTATTATTACGTCGTATTAATAAGCTTCCAGGTTTTGTTTGGCAGTTATAGTTATAACAATTTTAAAAAACTTAATTACGAACGTAATAACGTATATGCTAATAATCGAATCGGCTTTCTAAAGATCGCCACGTACGTAAATACATAATTTACAACGCTTTAGCTAGTTACTTTTATCGAATTTATATATAAACACTTATTTTAGTAGGATTAGCTTAAACTTAGCTTAACGTAGCGGATAAGTACTCGGGATGGACAAGTACTCGGGATGGTTTTTGGCACCTCGCAACAATTAATCCAAATAACTTAACCACAACATATCCAATTAATTCAAATCAACCGTATTCCCTTTCGCTAACCGTATTTACAGCTTTCGAATAAGTGCACGCATTATATTAAGGCTTGCTACGGACGCTATATTGCTATTCCTTACTTTTAACCTTTATGCGACCGATTACTTCCTAACGCGTCTAAGTTAATATTACCCCCATTTCGAAAGCATTAAAGCCGACCGACAGAAATACAATAATCGACCGTATTTTTAACCTATATACCTAAGTATTCCTTATCCGGCTTTAATAGGTGGAAGATATTCGCAAAATACGTCGTGTCGGAAGGTTATACGACTGTGTTGCAGGGCGCGTGGCAAGGCTGTGGGGTAAGGCTGTAAGGCTTGTTATGGGGCGCGTCGTAGGGGCGTCGCGGGGCGCGTTGTAGGGCGTATCGCCGTATTGCAGGACTTTTCGGAGTAACAATTCGGTTTTACGTATTTGGGATTATTAAAACAAACGTTTTCAATAAAGAAGGATACTTACTATATGGGATAAACAAGTTTTTTTGGCCGGCAGAAAAGGTAGGAGTAAAAAAAATGCTGTTAATAGCTGCTGAAGGTGGCCGTTGCCAGAAGGCTAGGAGGAAGAGATGGTAATATGGCGTCCGCAGCAAGCTTTAATATAATGCGTGCACTTTGTTCGAAAGCTGTAGATACGGTTAGCGAAAGGGAATTCGGTTAATTTAAGTCAATTAGATCTATTATGGTTAAATTATTTGGATCAATTATTGCGAGGTGCCAAAAACCATCCCGAGTACTTGTCCATCCCGAGTACTTATCCGGCACGTTATATCAAAGTAATAAAGATATTTTAGTTTTATAGCTATTTTAAAAGTCGTTTGTCTTAAGTAATACTTATAAGGTTTAACTTTAAAGTCCTCGCAAACGGGATAATCTTCGTACTTTGAAATGTCGTTTTAGGTTTGAATAATAATAGTAATAATAAATTCTAGCTGAAAAAAAATCGACCTAACTTTTTTCTTTTCCTTTTTTACCTTACTGTCGGTTTTTTATTTAACCGTTTTGGCCTTTTTCTGGGGTTAAGAAATCTCTTTTTTTTAAAGCTTCCTTTAATAAAAACGCTATATTTGCTTTTAAAATATCCCTTTTTGCCATAATTAAAGTATTTTACGTTAAACTTATTTTTTAAGCTTTTTCGAACTGGCCTTTACTTTTTTTTAAGGTTTACCTTTATTCTTTTTAATTCGGCTGCTAAAATCTTTATCGTCGTTTCGTTAATTAGTTTCTTTTTTTTCGAGGTACCGGTTAAAGGTACGTCGGTCGGCGATGATTGCTTTATCGGTATATTTCTTAAAAGATCTTATTTTAAATACTATATATATTTCATCCTTAACTTAAAGCTTTAAGTTATCGTAAAAAGGATAAAATAACGCGTTTGTTAATAAATTAAAGATTACGTCTAAGCTGTTAAATTCTGTTATATACTTTGCGGTTAATTTAATGTAATAAAAAAAGTATAATTATTTTATTATATATTATTCCTTATTTAGCCTTTTAAACATAATTCGTATTCGGTCTTTAAAATACCAGTAATCGTTATAAATATAATTAATAGTATTCGAAAACTTTTTAAAGTAATTTTTAAGTACTTTTTTATAATTAATTCGAACCATAATGTTACAGGAACAGGGGTTCCTATCTCCAAGAGACCTACTTACCAGGCCTGATGTAGACCTGTCTCGGGTAAACCACGGACTAGAAGGCTTGGCCTTCTTAGTGATCTAAGTGACTTAGGTGATCTGGATTAGATTACATAGATTACATAGATCCACGACATACTTATTGAAAGATAATTGGATATATAATGAACCGGTTTCTTATGTAGATAGTAGCTACTTAGTTTTTCGCTTTTTAGCTATTAATCTAAGCTTACAGCCAGAGGTAGTCGTTTTTTACTTCGGGAAAAGTCTTTAAATTTCTTTAACGAACAGACCTTTAATGAATCATCTTTCGCCTTATTGTTACTTGTAAATCAAAACCCCTTTTCGGATATTGCTTATACCTCTAGGTAGATATAAAATAAGTTCGTTATATTTTAATAGCTCTTTAATTAATAGCAGTCGAATAATTTAAGATTTATTTAGGCATAAGCTTTCTAAAACTTAATAAAAACGATATTATAAAACGACGCTTAAAAGATAAATAATATACCCGATTTCTATTATAAGCCAGTAAGGGATTAATAACCAAATTAAATAATTTACCCTTTGTCGAAAAGGTTTTTTAATTAATTAATTATATTATGGTTTTTATAACCTAAAATAAGAAAGATCCTTTTTCTTTTTAAACCTAACATTTAACCCCGACTTTAAAAAATATTATCGAAGTTTAGGGAAATTCGGAAAAGGAAAAAAAAACTAGAAATTTAGAAACTTTAAAGCCTAAAGGGAAAAAAAGGGAGCTTTTCCTTAAGAAGAAAATGAAGATCTTATTGCGCAAAATCCAAGCCTTAAAAAAAGATAAAAAGGAAAAACCCCAACCTCCTAGAAAAAAGATGGCTTAACCTACCCCAGGAATAAAAGAAAAAACCTTAGCACCTTTCTTATTCGGCCTTAATCGGTACCGCGAAGCTATTATCCCATCTCTTAACTATTACGAAAGGCCGGAAATTAAAGGCTATAAGTTAATTACCCTAAAGGCTTACGACGGAATTATAAATATAGAAAGCTTTTTCGTTTAGGCTAAAACTTACCTTAAATTTTACCAAAACTTTTTAACGGATAATTATTAAAAAGTGATAGCCATTTTTTAGCTGCTTACTGGACAAGTTTTTTTGTAATTCGAATTAATCATAAAGAATTACCTGGAGAATTATCTCGAAGATTTTTTAGATATTATTAATTATATCTTTAACGATTACCGGTATTTTAAGGATCGAATATAAGCTATGTTTGGAAACTTAAATAAAAAATAGCATGCAGTAAAATAATTATACTTCTTTTACCAGATTAAATTAGCTGCAAAATATGCGATAAAATTTAACCGCTTAGCCGTAATTTTTAATTTATCTAAAAGCGCGTTATTTTATCCTTTTTATAATAATTTAAAATCTTACGTTAAGGATAAAATGTATATGGTACTTAAGATAGGATCCTTTAAGCAATACACCGATAAGGTAATTATTGTTAACCGGCGTACCTTTAACCGGTATTTCGAGAAAAAAGAAACTAATAAACGAAATGATAATAAAGACTTTAATAACCGAATTAAAAAGGATAAAGGTAAGCCTTAAAAGGAAGCGAATATTGTTTCCAAAAAGTTTAAAAAAGATAAATCCCATATAAAATGTTTTAATTATAACAAAAAAGAACATTTTAAAAGTGAATGTCGCTTTCCCGCTAAAAGGAACTCCAAAAAGGGAAGGATTCCTTAACCCTAAAAAAAATCCAAAACGGCTAAACAAAAAACCGACAGTAAGGTAAAAAAGGAAAAGAAAGAAGTTAGTTTAACTTTTTTCTAGCCAGAATTTATTATTACCCTTATTATTTAAATTCAGAACGACATTCTAAAGTACGAGAATTATTCTATTTGCTAGGACTTTAAGGCTAAAGCCTATAAGTATCACCCCGGATAAACGACCTTTAGGATAGCCATGGAATTAGGATATCGCTGCTATCTCGCCGTACAAAGATGCGAATTATATACCGAGAATAATTAGTTCCGGCCCGACGTTAACAATTACGGACAGTTATCGCCGGAGTTTTGTAAGCTCCTTAAATGTACGGTATATACTAAACCCCGAGCAAACTAACATAAGTTGTTGCATTTTACCGCTTGTTACCTTAACGATTATCTCGTTTATCTCCGAACCAAAAAAGATAACGACTTTTGGCCTGGATAAAACGAAAGAATACCTACCGAACTAAATGACGAATGCAGATGCACAGAAACTCCCGGATGGCTAAAGTACCCCACGTTTTATTACTTACATTCTGAATCAGAACAAAGTAAAAAGCCATATCGAAAAGATGCTTATATTACTCCCCGATGCTTTATATCCAACACGAACTCCTAAATATAGGAACACCTCCTCCAGAAATCCATACCTTTACCCACATAACTCGAAAGATATAAAACTAAAGGTTGAACCCGAAAAAGACAGTTACCTTCGAATGCTAATTCGGCAAAAAGACATGGTACAAGTACATAAATAATTATTACATTAAATACGTTGCAAAAAAGCCCGAAAATGAAAACGCCTTTTCGTAAGCAAACCATAACAGTTAAAAAACGTTAAAGGCCTTCGAAATTAAGGTATCAAAAAGCCCCAGTTTATAAAGCCTTATGCTAAATAACATAAGGAATACGTAACCAAATAGAAATTCCCTTTTAATATAAGAACAAAATATTTAAAGCCATAATCGATTTAAAAACCGAAGGTAATTTTATCTTTTTTACGGTAGCAAAAAAATATCAAGTTCTTTAAAGATACAAGCTAAAGTCCTACAAGTTACGTAGAGTAAACGGAAGCTTATCTAAGTATAAAAACGGACGAATTTTCTAAGAAACTAAAAAGTTTCCCGTTTGAATCCAAAGATACTAAGAACGAATCTTGTTAAACATTACCAACATCTTTGGACATGATATCATCCTGGGAATGCCGTAACTTAAGGCTAGCAATCTACATATCAACTGGAAACACCAGACATTTTTTTGGAAGGATAAAAGAAGGCCACCCGAAAAGGACGAACAGGAAGTTTGTTATATTATCAAAAAAGTACAAGTTCCAGATTAAACCGGAACGGTACCACTTAAATACCAGGGATTTAAAAAACTTTTTAAGGATAAAAAAGACCACGAATTACTACCATATAGTTAATGAGATTTACCGAATATCTATTAAAAAAGGACATTATCTCAAATTTTATAAGATTTATCATATAAACCTTAAAAAGTTAAAGCTTTATAAAAAACCATTTAATTCGACCTAAAAAAAGGATATATTCGACCTTATAATTCCCTTGCTGGATATGCCGTCCCTATGGTACCAAAGACCAAAAATAAAAAAATAAAAATCGACAAAAACGGAGACCTGGTTTTCAGAAAAGTAATTAACTATAAATAACTAAACGATATCACGATTAAAATGGATACCCTTTAACTTTTATATACATATTAAAAAAGAACGCTAGCAAAGTTAAAGGGTTTACGGTACTTAATTTTCGAGATGGTTATTACCGTATCAAAATAACCAAAGAAAAAGAATAAAAAACGGCATTTAAAACGATATACGAGCTTTACGAATACCGAATAATACCTATAGGACTTATTAATATTCCCGCCAGTTTCTAACGCTTGGTTATACTCATTTTACGAAAATATCTAGATAAATTCGTATTCGTCTACCTCGACGACATCCTCATTTATTCCAAAACTTTAAAGGAGCATAAACAGCATGTAACTTAAATACTTAAGACCTTAAATACGGCGAACATCCGAATTAACCCAACTAAAAGCGTATAGCATATATAAAAGCTAAACTTTCTGAGATATATACTCACCCCCGGCCAAATTCAGATTTAACGCTTTAAGACAAAACAAGTTAAGGATTAGCCCATTTTTAGTAAAGCAACCGTTACCGACATCCGGCAGATCTTAGGATTTACGGGTTACGTACGAAACCTAATTAAGGGATACAGAGATATAATGAAACTATTAATAAAACTTACCACTAAAGAATACGTTAATAAGGAATTCGAACTTTTAGAAAATGCAAAAAAAGCATTCCAGATTTTAAAGGACGCAATCACCAATGGACCCATAATAAGATTACCTAATATAGATATAAAAAAACGCCTGAAAACGGATACCTTAAAATACGTATTAGGTGCCGTCCTAAAACAGCTAAAGAATAACGAAAAATAGTACTCAATGGCCTACTACTCGAAGGCATTCCGAGATGCAGAACTTAGATACCCGATTTATAACAAAGAATTACTAACAATTATTAACGCTTTTAAAGAATAAAAGCCTTTCTTTAACGAAATTAAAGAACCCTTTAATATTTACTTTAATCATAAAAACTTTACCCGATTTATAAAGGCATAGAAATTAAATAAACGATATAAAGTTTGGATAATTTTCCTGTTAGGGTTTAACTTTAAAATATATCATATTAAAGGAAACAAAAATATCTAGGCGGATATTTTTAATTGTAAAGGCGATTATAATCCCAGGTTCCTAAACGAAACATGCAGATATAATAATACAATAAGGATGATATTATATAATTATGCGAGATTTTAAAGAAATTAACCCCCGAACTTTTAATACGGTTTCGAAATTCCTATAATACGAACGAAAAAAAAAAAGGTTCAGCAGCTAAAAAAACAACCAAAAAATCAACTACTGTACCGTGGCAAAATCTATGTTCCCAGGAACTAATAAGAACAACTCGTAAGGAAATTTCACGAAAACTTATTACATGGACTTTAAGAAATCTTCAAAACCACCCGACGGTTACAAAAAAAGTACGACTTTCCAGAACTGCGCCGAATAATCAAAAAGGTTATCAAAAATTGTAACATCTGCAATAAGGCCAAGGCAGTACGCCATAAGCCCTATAGGCTACTGTAACCTACCGACATTCCTGATAAAGCATGGAATACCATAACTTAGGATTTTATTACTAGCCTTCCTTTATCTAAAAACCTAATTACTAAAATCGAGTACGATAAAATCTGGGTAATTATTAACAGACTTACCAAGTATGGGTATTTCCTATCTTTTAAAGAAACTGCGACGGCAAAACAATTAGCGTACGCATTTATTCGACATTATTTCGACAAATACGGAGTACCAGAAAAGATAATTTTTAATCGAGATAAGCTTTTTACGTCTAAGTTTGGTACCAGCTTTTTAAAATAAATAAGTGCTAAGCTAAAGTTCTTAATAACCTATTACATATAAATAGATGGTTAAACGGAATAACTAAACCAAACTCTGGAATAATACCTCCAAAGTTATATCAATTACTAATAAAACAATTAGGTAAAGCTGTTACTATTAACATAAGTAGCTTATAATACGTCTACTAACGAAAATATGGGCATCTTCCCTTATATAGCTGTATACGAATACGAAGCATTGACCTAACGACCAAAACAACTAGTATACAAGACTTTTATAATTACTACCATAGCTTCCCAAACAGAAATAATGCTAACAAAAATCAAGATAATATAATCCCGCTTACGAAACGAATTGCGTTTTTTCCAGCAAAGAATGGTTTAATATTATAATAAGAAAAGAATTAAAGGACCAATTCTAGCAAAAGGAGATAAGGTTTATCTATTACGTTAAAGATAAAACGCAACGTCGAACATCTTATAAATTAAAACCAAGAGATTCAACGACAAGTTCGATTTTAAAAAACTTAATCCATTTAAAATTAGTAAAGTTATTTCCAAAACCAACTACCGACTGTTATTACCTAAAACAATAAAAATACACCCTATTTTCCATATTTTCTTGCTTAAATTAATACTTAAGAACACCCTACTAAAAATAAGCCTAAAAATCGAAAAAGACGATAAAAAGTACGAAATCGAAAAAATACTAACGTAGCGGATAAGTACTCGGGATGGACAAGTACTCGGGATGGTTTTTTGACACATTCTAATCACCTAACTTTAATTGTTCATTTCTTAATACTAACAACATAGAACGGCTTACAAAAGAAGCGAAAATGAACCTAGTTATTTAAGTTAAGAAACGAAACTCGAAACTTAATTATGCAACATTTAGTTTTATATATGAAGTTGCTTATTTTACATTGTATTAACGATATACCGGTAGACCTTTTTAAAGCGACCATATATCCAAATTACGAAATTTGAGGCCGACCGAAGAGAAATCGATTGTCGACCATATCCTCGACCTAAATGCGCGAACGTTTCTTGTCCGGTTTTAGTACGTTGAAAATATGGCAAATTTACTGCTTGCCTAACGCGCCGTAACTTGCGTTATAATCAAATAAACGTTTAACTTTATTAAACGCCAAACAAAACTTAAAATGCGTTTAAATCGAAAAATTAATTATTAAAAGGTATTATGCGAAAATCCAGAAATATTTCGCAAATAATTCGAGTTTATTCGGGTTATAATCGCAAAGTACGGCATCGCAAAAGAGGATATTTATAACTTCGATAAAACGGGCTTTTTAATAAGGCTTTTTATGGTATTAAATATAGTAATTATAAATGTTAAAAGACGTAAAAAACCTAAATAAACTTAATAAGATAATCGGGAATAAATAACAGTTATATAAGTTATTAATTCGTAAGGTTAGGTTATATTTTTATTTATTATTTTAGCAGGAAAAAATTACCTTAATTTTTGGTATCGAAAATAATAATTATTATCCGATTATAAGTTCGGTATAAACCATAATAATTAGATAATAAACGAATTAATTTTAAAATGGATTTAATACTTTAATAAGCATACATAAACGCGTACGAAAGGAACCAAACGTTTTTTTATCTTCAACGGCTACGAAAATTACCATTCTATCGAATTCGAAAAATATTGCGCGAATAACGGTATTATTACTTTTTGCATACTTGCGTATTTTTCTTATCGGCTTTAATCTTTCGACGTATCTTGCTTTTCTGTTTTAAAGCGCGCTTATTCGCTATATATCGAGAATTTAATACGACGTTACCATACCTATATCGCAAAAAAAAAGATTCTTTGCTAGCTTTTATAACGCGTTTAAAGCTACTATAACGTCCGATAATATTAAATCCGGATTTGCAAAAGCCGGATTTATTTTATTCGATCTTAATAACGTTTTATCCGACTTAGAAATTCCTTTAGTTATACTTATACCAACCGTTTCGCCGCTTATTTTTACCGGTTTTAATCTTTCGCTTTTTGCGAAAACCTTTACAAATATCCGTAAAGCAACAAGATAAGGACGTTATTTACAAAAAAAGATTAGAAATTATTAGGGTAGCTCGCCGACAAGAATCGTTAAATCGGTTGATCTGTTAGCCAAAAGTTACCTGATATTTTGGCATAAAGTTACTCTTTTAGAATAAAAGGTTACCTAATTACGCGAAACTAATTACGTTTTTAATAAACGTTGCAAAACTAAAAATAAACGTTTTCAGAAAGGAGGAACACTTACTATATAAAAAGGATAAGCTCTTCTGGCCGAGAAAGAAAGGGGTGGTGGAAAAATGCAGTTAATGGCAAGTGAAGGAAGTCGTCGTAAAAGGGTTAAAACGAAGGAACGGAAATATGGTGTTTACGGCAAGCCTGGACATAATGCACGCATTTGTAAAGAAGCTGTAGATATGTCTAGCGATGAAAAATCCGATTAGTTTGAATTAATTTATTGTGTTATGGTTGATTTATTTAAAATCATTGTCGCGGGCTGCCAAAAACCATCCCGAGTACTTGTCCATCCCGAGTACTTGTCCATCCCGAGTACTTGTCCATCCCGAGTACTTGTCCATCCCGAGTACTTGTCCGCTACGTTAAACTCCAAAATAATTAAAATAAAATCCAGTACTTAATTAAATAGGAAGGATATTTCTACGAAGAAAATACTTAGGAACCACTTAACTACCTAACGAATGCAATAAACCTGGTTAAGATGTTCTACCGGAAAAATCCTAACCGACCGTCTCTAATATAACCAAGGTTACAGGCGATAAAGGTCCCCCGCCTAAATCCAAACTCGCGGCGTTTCAATCGAAAAAAATAAATACCTCCGTAATAGCGTTTATCTCGGAAATAAGCTATGCTTGCTTTACTTCCATACGTCGCTATTTGTCCTTTAACCTCTTTTGTTCTTTTAATTAATCTAATTTATATCTCTCCTTTAAAATAGTTACAACCTTTTTCTTTAAAACTTTTTGCTGAAAACGTAAACGCTTTATTCGACTAATAAGTTTTTTTGTTTTCTTTTCGGCAACCTTCTAATATGCAACTAAAGTATTTTCCGCCTTTCGTTACTTTTTTTCCAGACGGTCATGCATTTCGCCCAATTTCGTTAATAAGTTCATAATTAAAACGTCATAAGCCAGACGCTGGCGACGGGTACAGCAATCGCAGCTCGAGATATCAAGAACGAAAAAATAATCGGTTTCACTAAAACGAATATAATTAAAATAAGGAAAAGCTTTAATACTAAACTTTTTAATCAAGTTAACTCGAACGTTACGGAAGTTACATTAATTTAGGCAAAATCTTTTTTTCTCCTTTCGAACACGGCGTGTTATGGTAAAAGATTAGTTAAAACGTCTTTAGTAATTCTTTTTAACAAAAAGTGGCCACCTACGGTTCTTATCTTTAGGACAAAAATCCTTAAAAAGGGAAAATAATGTTATAGAAATAGGGGTTCCTATTTCCAAGAAACCTACTTGCCAGGCCTAATATAGACCTATCTCGGGTAAACCGCGGATTAAAAAACTTGGCCTTTTTGGTAATCTAAGTAATTTAAGTAATCTGGACTAAATTACATAAATCACATAAATCTACGACATACTCATTAAAAAACAATTGGATATATAATAAACTGGTCTTTTATGTAAATAGCACCTACTTAGTTTTTCGCTCCTTAACTATTAATCTAAGCCTATAGCCAAAGGCAGTCGTTCTTTACTGTGAGAAAGTCTTTAAATCTTTTTAACGAACAAACTCCTAGTAAATCATCCCTCGCCTTATTATTACCTGCAAATCAAGACCCCTTTTCGGATACTGCTCATACCTTCAGGTGGATGTATAACAGGTTCGTTACACATAAAAGAATTTTCCCAGTAAGCAGTTAAAAGATAGTTATTACTTTTTAATAATCTTTTATAAAGGAGCTTTGGTAAAACATAAGGTAAGTTTAACCTTAAACGAAAAATCTTTCCATATTTATAATTCCGTTATAAGGCTTTGAGGTAATTAGCTTATAGCTTTTAACTTCCAGCATTCCGTAATAACTGGAAAATGGGATAACAATTTCGCGGTACCGATTAGGGCCGATTAATAAGGGTGCTAAGGTACTTTTTTCCATTCCTCGAGTAAGTTAAGTTATCCTTTTTTTAAAGAGTTAAGGTCTTTCTTCCTTATCCTTTTCTAGGGCCTGGATTTTACGTAACAGGATTTCTCTCTTTTTCTTAAGGGAAAGTTCTTTTTTTTCCTTTTAAGCCTTTAAGTTTCTGGACCTTTAGTTTTTTTTCCTTTTCCCAATTTCCCTAGACCTTAATAATATTTTTTAAAGCCGGGGTTGTATGATATTAAGTTTAAAAGGAAAAAGGATCTCTCTTACCTCGGGTTATAAAAGGTATTATGTCATTAATTAATTAAAAACCCTTTTTAATAAAAAGTAAATCGTTTAATGTGGTTTTTAATTTCTTATTAACTTATAACGGGGATCGGGTATACTATTTATTTTCTAAACGTCATTTTATAATATCATTTTTATTAAATTTAATAAAACTTATATTTAACTGGGCTTAAAATTATGCGTCGGCTATTAATTAAGAAATTATTAAAATATAACAAACTTATTATATATTTACTTAAAAATATAAATAATATCCGAAAAGGGGGTTTTAATTTGCAGGTAATAATAAAGCAAGAAATAATTTATTAAACCTTTATTCGTTAAAAAGGTTTAAAAACTTTCTTTATAATAAAAAACGACTGCTTTTAACTATAAACTTAAATTAATAGCTAAAAAGCGAAATTAAGTAGGTATTATTTATATAGGAAACCAACTTATTATATATCCCAACTCTCATAAGTAAGTACGTCGTAGATCTATGTGATCTTATCAGACACAAGCGTGTATTCAGTATTGGAGTTTAAACTTAGTGTTGTTATATTTTACCTCATCGAGATCAGGCCTTATTTTTGAGGTTGTGGCTGCGCCTGCGGCGCAGTTATGGCTAGTGCTCTTTAAAACCTGTAGCTCTAAGTACCGACCCATAAAAAACCCATATAAAACCCACAAAAAACATAAACCTTAAAAATAGGGCCTGATAGCAAGTTATGATTTTTTGGCTCCGTTCTAAGCACTCTCATATAAATCTTTAAAACCCTTCAATTCGAATTCTTTAAAAATAACTTTAATTTAACGTTACTTATTTTGTAATTACGAAAAGTTAATACAGAATTAAAATCTTTATCTTCTTATATACATTTAGTCCTAATCAAGTCGGAATTAATAAAACGCGCCCGAAAAAATGGTTAAAAACTCCGTTCTGGGCAAGCCTTTAATCTGGAACGCCCTTATGACTATAACAACCTAATTACCGCGTACAACATTTCGTCATGAACCTTCCAAGGGTTATTCAGTATGGGAGAAACCCGTACAGCCATTCTTTTGTCCGTACGGGTTATGGTCGTTACGTTATAACCATGAAGGCGTTCCGGTTGATCAAGTCCGGACCTTTCTTATGGCTGCAACGTAACAACCACCGGTCGCAACATTTTGCCATGGGCCTTCCAAGGGTAATTCAGTATGGGAGAAGCCCGTACAGCTATTCTTTTGTCCGTACGGGTTGTAGTTGTTGCGTCGCGGCTAGGAGGGCGTTCCGGTCAATCATATCCGGGACCTTCTCAGGGCTACGACGTAACAACCACAACCTGTACGGCCGAAAGAATTGATATACGGGCTTTTCCTATATAAAATATATTTAGGAAACCCGGTGCACGATGATGCGACCGGTAGTTGTTGCGTCGCAGCCATGAGGGCGTTGCGGTCGCCCATTTCCCAGACCTAAACCTAGCCATATTGGCTACAATTGCCACCGAAAAAAATTAAAAAAAATTCCTGTACGTATATTAGCTTATATTCGACGCGTATATACAGGGTTATACTTGTCCGCTTTAATTTGGTTGCGTAATTGTTTCTTTTTATTTAAATCTTTACATTTTAAAAAGAAATAAAAAGAAAGTTGATAATTTTGGTGGGAGCGCCCAGAACGGACCCTCTTTTCGCACAACTCCAACTCAGGCCTCGCTGGCGCGTTACGGGGATTTGGGATTTAATTGGTTAATTTTTAGCGTAATACAACAGTACATAGAAACGAGCCAGCGAGGCCTGAGCTAGCTGAGGTAAGTTGTATTGTCTTCTGTTCTTCTTGACCATTCTATGGTCAATATCTAGATCGTCTGGTATGTCCATACAAATGGTGTGGCTGGAAAGGTCTCCACTTATGATCCCAAGCAATCTCCGATGCTCTCGCCACACGCCACATTCCTGACAACTACCAGTTATCTGACAGATCTATATGATCTGGTCAGATCACTTAGATCACTTAGATCCCCTTCTTGGGGCCAAGCCTCCTTATCCGGGGATTAGCCGTTGGCGCGCCCCATGCTAGGCCTTTAAGAGTAGGTCCCCTCGAAACAGGAACCCCTGTTCCTGTAACAGTAATTCGGCGTTTCTTAACAGCGTTAACCACCTTCGCAAACGGCTTACGAATCCTCTTCGGAACCATCGTAAAGCCAGCCCGGGGAGATATTTCGAAGTATTTATTCGCAGTTTCGTCGATTCGAATTAACCTTAAAAAAGAACGCGTACGACCAGATAGCTTAAAAGGGATTCGGCTAAATTGGGCAGATATTCGCAGTACGAAACGTAAAGCATAAATCGAATTAATTAAAAACGTCATTAATAATAAATCTGCGCATTAAAAATAACTATAAGAGCTTCGTTCTCTGTTATTATGGCTGTTATTATATTGTTATCAAAGGTTTACCTGCTTTATAAAAGAGCGCATACAAAAAAAGGTGTGTGATTTAGAAGCTAAGTGGGGCTAGGACACTTTGAGTCGAAACGGCAGTATGCATCCGCCCGGCTAAAGGTGGGGGCATTGATTAGCTTACAAGGGGTGTTTTCGGTCTGGACGACGGCTTAGCAGTGAACTTGCCCCCTAAATCGAAACTAAGGATTACAGTAAGGAATATTCGAATTGACCGTTATTGGCCAGGTTTTTATAGTCGTCGCATGCATCCACTCGGGTAAAGGCGAGGCATTAATAACGCTGCTTATAATATGTCGCAGAATAGGGGCCACTTGCTTAGTCATCAACACCCCTGTAGAGACCCCGTAACAACGTTGTTCCGGGGCTCCCACACTATACATAGAGCTTCCTAGCCACTGCTCTCTAGAGCCTAGATTATCCAGGACAATTTACACTTCCCACACCTTATGCAACCTTCTCTCGCGATCAGCCTAACTGTGACATAATACATAAGGGTATTATCAGCTAAGTAGTAAAATAAGGTCTTGCACTTAACAACCAGGCTTTTGGTATGATCGTACGCGACAATTAAAAGTATTTACCATATTAAGATCAGGCCTTATTTTTAAGGTTATGGCTATGCCTATGGCCCAGATATGTTAACAAGACCGTGACACCATTAGAAAGTCCAGATAAGCCTTGGTAACCACGTATTGTGCAGCCATAATAGCCGGCCTAAGGCGTCCCAACCTTTTTATTGAATAAGGCCTACGGAGGACTTATCCGCTTCCTTCACCTAACATATGAGACTCCCCGCAAGCAGCCAGAATGAAAGAAAGAACCGCGACTCCTCCTCAGGCGGTGCTTTTATTCTCCTTGCAGCTGTTCATGCAACCTCCAAACCCGGGTTTCTTGTTTGCGAACTGCTCGTTGCACAACTTCAGGCACTCCAGGGTCACCTTCAGGGCATTCTCTATGCCGGGCTCCGCCAGGACCGTTCCTGCCGCGAAGCACGTAAAAGCGAGAAGCGATGTTGGCTTCATGATTGGAGATGATGATGCTTTAGGAAGATTTCAACAGAATGGTGGTTGATACTCGAGTATGGTGGTATCAGACCGAGGTTGATGTCGATGTGTGAGTGGAGGATTGGGAAGGTGATACACAGGAGGTCGATCTCTGGAATCAGCAGGTTGGAGAGAAATGGGAG
Source organism: Monosporascus ibericus (assembly GCA_004154915.1). Taxonomy (NCBI): domain Eukaryota; kingdom Fungi; phylum Ascomycota; class Sordariomycetes; order Xylariales; genus Monosporascus; species Monosporascus ibericus. Next base: position 47,768 of record QJNU01000062.1, on the reverse strand, counting down.
AGCCGACTTTATAAACCAGCCGAGTACAAAGACAAGACAAACAAAGGGAGTTGAGCACGAGGGATGGGGAACGCCAATATCATGAAGAACAAAGGCCGGAACCATATGAAGCAGCATCTGGATCGTTCCAATATATTAGCACGATTCTAGTCTATAGACAGCAAAGCCATAGCCTAAGTAGCATCATGAAGAATCATAATGAAGCTCAAGACTCCATGCTCCACGTAATCGGCATTGCAATAGGATGAAAAGAATATATAAATCGTGAAGAAGTCTCAGAACCCCTCGGTTGATATTACTTGCGGATCCCTTCCTTCCAATTGGCTTTGCGGACACCGAGGACAGATTCAGTGTCTACCCAGACCCTTGGACCTAGTGAATGAATGTCATGTCATAAGCGGCTCGTTTATCGTCACAATGCGTGAAAGTTCAGAGGCGCTTCTTGCGTCGAATTGAGTATCCAGGGCCACATATGAGGCTTCTATTAATTGATTATTATAGTTTTAATTCGACAGTCCCGACTTATGCGATTACTAAGATTGTCTCGTCCTATGATGAGTTTAGCCCCTATTCGTTACACGCAGTGCTCCTCTCCATCTGCGTGGGTATGACATTCCTAAAAATAGAGTTAGAAGGTAGGCCACGGCACGTTCCGGAAGAGTAGCAACATACCGTGCCGCCAGTCTGCGTCGTCGACGGGGCGGTCTCGGTTGTGGCGGTAGGCTCGGGCGAAGAGTCCTCATCCGAAGCCTCCTCGGGGGTCCTTCCCGTGCACCCCTCACCCGGGAGGGCGATGTCGTAGGCGTACACGTCGAGGGCGAAGTACTGCAGGGTGTGCGAGTTACGGACCGCCAGCTCCGGGTCGCTGACGGCGAGCTCGAGACAGTCCGCATAGCTGTCGGCGTAGTGCTCGGCGACGCCCTCGCCGATACTCGGGATGTGCAGAAGACGGTGGATCAGGTCGGAACCGAAGTAGAAGTTCAGCTCGCCCGTCGCCACCTGGTAGCCAAAGCCGCAGAGCCCCTCGATTGGCTGCCGCGTCGTATAGGACAGAGGGCATATCACGGTTTCCTGAGTCGCGTTCTCGCCGCGCCAGTGGCCTCCCCAGCCTGCATTCAGATCAGTACGTCAGCTCAGTCGGGTCGTTACGGGCATGGTGACCACGGCAGATCACCGCGTCGCTAGGTATAGAGCAAGTTCTTATACTCACCATCCTGGTGGCAGTTCCCGTCGATGTCATCGCAGCGAAACCAGATCCCACTCTTGTCGCCGTTGACGATCTTGTCGTACCAGCCGATAACCTCGGCGGTCGGGGCCGACCCGAAGTACTTGGCGTAGAACTCGGAGCTATTGCCGAATCGCAGGACGTGGTCCTTGGCGTGCTCCGCGAGCTTGATCGCGTCGGACAGGCCTCGCCTAAGGAGAGCCCGCTCGGTCGCATTGCAGGAGTTGTGGATAGGCACGTCCTTGGTAGCGCCGGCTGCCCAGTCGTACGCGTATGGAGTCGGCGTTGCGGGGGCTTCGATCACCGTATGCGTGACGGTGACGACGTCTTGTCTGCCACGCAGCTTGGCAGCCTCGGTGAGGCTGGAGCTGAGGGCGAGAGAGCTCAGGAACACGTTTGTCCGCATCTTGGATAGCTCGGTATAGACGGATTGAGGAGATATACGTTTGAGACTCCCTCGAGGCGATGCTGGTGCATTGATAAGAATTACGTGCGGCAATCCACCCCCCCTTCTTATAGACCATGTCCAGTTCTACCCTGCTGGATCATCTTCGGCGCCATCCCGTAGCGCTTCTAGCGAATTCCGCTATTGCATGGTCTCGGTGAAGAATTTTCTCTCGGCATGATTATCGCATATGGGACTATTGGACCGAGGATCATGGCCTCAGGGCCTCTAGCGACGAATTTGTGCTGTTCAATGTCATGCCAAGGGGCGAGAGACCCAGTGTCTTGGTTCCGGGCGGATATGCCAAGATATATTTCTATTCAGCAGGTAGTTGGGTGAGGAGAAACTTGACCGTCAAGGTTCCCGTGTTATGTCTTGGCCATGCGGGTTTTTCAGCATCGTGAATTCGTCCAATGGTCAGACGTGGGCGACGAGCAGGCTGGCGAGGGGCCGCGTCTTGGCGAGAACCCTGATGGCGGATGATTCTCCTTTCGACGACCTAGTCTTCAATTAACGTGGGGGGAAATGATACGACGCTAAAGCTAGTAAACAACCTGTTTATGAGGCATCGCATCGGTCAACACGTGATGAAAGACCTTTTACTAGGTAGGTGGTGGTCGAAGTGAGGGTACGAGATGATAGGGAGTTTACGGCGGCGGATCAAATACAACATCAAGGAAGTACTCAAAAGAGGGCCATTGAGCCTTCGGATGTACTTCCATTTACGACGATGACATGCACAAAACTAACTCTGTAGTCGCCGTTGTTCCTAGATAATCCGTAAAAGGATCACCAAGCACAGCCGTTATCACTCTCGCGCCCTTCCGCTCATATATCCTCGAGACTCAAGGGTACGCTCCATGTCAACGACAATTCGTTCGCCTCACTCGAAGACTTCTTTAGCCAGACGATGTGTTACCGCAATAGCTATTATTCATTGTCCACCTAGGACCTACATATACAGACTGGTCGTATGTCAACAAATACCCGGTCCCCCATGGTTTTATCCCTTCGCGAATCTTAAGAGATCGATGCACACGACAGCATTCTCTTAACCATATACAGCATTAACTAGCTTCCGCCGTTCCTATGTTGATTCCTCGAATGCCGTATACCTCCGTTGATCCGTGAAACGCATTTACACAGTCTGATATCGTGTTCGTCGTGTCTGTGAAGCATAGAGCGCCTTATGATGAGGGCGAGCATCGCGTCGTCCTCCCTTCGGAGAAGCTTCAAGAACCCGTCGGACTCGTCAATGGAATCGTTCGTCCGCGTATACGTTTTATAGTAGTCGGAGTGCTGGGTTGACATCAAACTCTGCTTGGCGCTCATGAGCCGCCCAGCCCCCTTCTGACTAATCGACGAACGAGTCTTTCTCCTTAGCCTTGCCGTTGGTACCCGGTCCTCCTAGGGTATAAGGAATAGGGAGATCTGGAACCAAGGGGCAAGGCTCTCCGAGGTAGATATTGCCTCGCTCCATCGAGCTGGTGTAGCTCCACTTGGAAGGCACTCTCATCATCACCCAACCAGAGGAAGCAGAAGAGGAGCAGTCGGATCTCTCACGGTTAGAATTTGCGGGAGATAAAAAGAGTGGGAGTCCATCCTTCTCGTCATCTTCCCCGTCGCCGCCAAGCGAGTCATCGGAGATCCACAACTGCGAGCGTACGTTATTCCAGAACTGGCGGACCTGCTCAGGGTCTATCTTCTCCTCGTGCTCGTCGGAGTACTCGCTGTCGCTATAGACCACGCCAGGCTCGCCGACGGTGGCGCCAGATATCTCCGCGACCTCTTGCTGTGTGGGGGATGTTGAGGCAGCAGGGAGACCTATCTCGGTCCACTCGGTCGCTGGAGCAGGACGGTCACGCTGGAAGAACTCTCCCTCTGGTTGATCATCGTCCAGGCATCGGCACAGGGGCCGATCATTGAAGAACTGTCGGTATTTCAAGACGCTAAGTTCATAGCTCTCTGGAACTGTAGGATCGTCAGGCAAGGGTGACTTGGGGAATGGAGATTCGGGCGGAGGTAACTCTGAGACTGCAGTGAATGACTTATTGACTGGTGTCTCATAAGTCTTGGAGGACTCATCGCCGCCCTCTAGTTTGGAACGTCCAGTTAAAATCGACATAGCCGATGACGGAGTCGCGGCGGGCGTGGCTCGATCCGGTGTCTGGAAAGTCTTCTCCAACGATTCTTTGGTCTTCTCCAGCCAGTTGTAGATGACCTTCTTGTCCGAGTCATCATTGTCGTCGACGGCAGCAGGCCCGCGGGGTGGGGTCTCTGGCGCTCGAAGTCTGCGGCCAACATTGTTGGAGAAGCTGGATGCTAGGCCTCTAGTCTCGATCTTACGGTCCATGATTGAAGAAGGTTTCACGTATTTCTCGAGAAAGAAAGGATCACCTCCGGACGATGTGGTTCGCAGAGATCGTGCAGACGGTTTCTGGGGGATTCCCAGATACTTCTCCAAGAGGAACGGCTCCTCTTCCGAGTCGTTGCCTGAGGTTGCCATCGTGAACCTGCTTCCTACGCTTGGTGCGTCACCGCGTGGCCGAAGCTCAGTTGCTAGGGGAAAGAACCGGGGTTGGATGCAGGTTCGCCGAGGCGACCGGATTAAAACAAGGAATGCGCGTTAAGGGTGAGGATCATGCGTGAAGGACGAGGATGTAGACTGCCAGATGTGCGAGGTTGCGGGTTCGCGGGGGCCATCCAGGATGGATAGGGATTATCAAGAATACAGGTAAGAGTTCACATTAGTAAGGAATGTGATGGAGCGCACAATCAGACGGGACAGGACGCATAGAACCTCGAATGTAGGTGAAACTCGACAGCCAAGATGATATAATACCTAAATTGGGTTTGGGTAGTGGATCATGAAGAGCTCATTTCACGAACATGTGAAGTCCCATTCTAGGATTGAAAACAATGAAATGTCTGTGTATACGTGAGACGGACGTGAGGATGGGGTTGACTCTCACACGTAACTCCCTATACTCTTTCAAATGGGCTCCAAGTTACACGCCAACCAACCCAACTATAATATGAGTTTTTCCTGGCAACAGTCACACTGCAATTCTCGTTTCGTTCTCCACCTTCTCTAAATCTTGCACCGCATGGTTTCTTCGATATCTTCTCATTCCCGAGCTCGAGACAGCACTGTCGTAACTATCTAATAGAGTGCCGGCCACCTCATTTTCTCCCGGTATAAACAAACTTCTACTAATCTTAGTATGACTCCAGGTGACGACGACTGCTCAACAAGAGAGCAGATAACAGCCAACGAGGATGTCCCATTACTTCCAAGAGCATGGGAGACGAGGGGAATAGGGAAGTCAAACCGGGTGGCGTTCTATCGCTCGAACGACTCAAAAGCTGATGCCAACGGTACGTTTGACCACCCTGTACTGGGTGGGCTTCCGCATCCCTGGGAACTACGCAAGCAGGGCCGGGGGCAGTTTATATTACAATACCGAGACTAAAAAGTCCATTACCCGGGGCCCCCGCAAAGTCTCTCGGCGGTCGAGGAGGCTGCTCCCTGGGCAGTGATTGTCAGGAGTTTTGGACTTGGGAGGCTAAGGCGGCTGGAGACGTTTCTCAGACCCCTCGATGACAAGTAGATCGAGTCAAGTTCCTCGACGCCGGTGACGGGACCTCCGGCGGCATGAATGACGGCATCTACGTCGTTAGAAAGAAGCTCACGGGACAGCTCTTCATCGAGAAGAACTACAACGGCGCCGTCGCCTACCTGATCCCGCTCATCAGGTCTGAGATCAACATGACGAAGGACCTGATCCACAACTCAATCATCCACTACGTCGCCTGGTTCGTCCAGGGCAGCCCCTTCGGCGCCACGGTGTACATGGAATACTGCGACCGCGACTCGTTGTGGGACCTGATCCTGACCTACAAGGACAAGAAGAAGTCCCACGCGCCCGACTTCGTCCTCGAGAGCTTCGTCTGGCACGCGTTCGTGGGGCTCGCCGACGCGCTCGGGTACCTGGCGACGGGCCGGAACTGCGTGTCGCTGAGCCTGGTGACGGCGAAGAAGTACAGCGCGGCGGGCGTGGGCTCCTGGATGCCCATGGTGCACCGCGACACCAAGCCGGACAACGTGTTCCTGCGGTCGAGCGATACGCCCGGGTCCGCCAAGCCCTTCTACGTGGTGCTATCGGACTTCGGGCTGGCGCAGTGCGAGAACGACGCGCGGCCCGGCCTCCAGGGTCTCGTCGGCAGCGTCGAGTATCACACGCCCGAGCTCGCACTTGGCCCCTACCTAGACGCCGCGCGGGCGAACCTTCAGGCTGGGCCCCATACCGGCAAGAGCGACGTCTGGGCGCTCGCGTGCATCGTGTTCTGTAAGTGCGAGCGGGACGACTTCGCGCATTTAGACCGTAATTGGCAGGCTTATCCATGAGTTACCCTTACCCCTTTTCGGAACCTTCTTGGGAGCGGAGCATCCTCTATTTTTAATTTAATTTTATATATATACATACTTTTTTTAAGGGGGGCACCCACCACGTCGGGACACTGTCAATACACCCAGTCGCCCCAGGGCAGCGTTGATGCATGAATTACTGACGCTTGAACACGGTAGTTACCCCCTGCGTAACCTTAAAGCCAAGGGGCGCCCGGCGAAGCACCCCGTGTTGGAGATAACGGAGAAGGTCGTCTACTCGGAGTACCTCGAGAGGAGCATTACGTGGGGGGCCGCGCGAGACCCGGCGGACCGTCCCGACGGCTGGGAGTTGGTGACGGCCCTCAAGGAGCAGAGGGATCTCTGGGTCGCAGATGCTAACTGGAAGGCGCAGGTTGAGGTAGGGGTGTTCTTCCGTGGTGGGCTGCGGAGAAGCACATGGTTTTGAATAGGTGCGGCCCGCATTGTTCCGCTGTCGTGAGTTTCTCGAGAATGAATTCGTATGCAGTTGCGAATACTTCTTCGTGCACATATAGATCATAAGCACCATATTAGACGTGGTGATGCTTAGCTCCACTTCACATAGCACAGACTACGTGTAGTTTGATTGATTCTGACTGTGGTGAGCATACTTGTTTCGAAGATTGTCTAGAGCTGATGGGTCCATTCCGTCAGTAGCCTCTAGAGGAACTACCCAAAGCTGAGTTAGGTGTGGTCTCATTAGGATTTATGTGTCCTGGCTCATCTAAAACAAGCCAGAATGCATAGGTATACGAGGGACCGAGATAGGGAGTTCCTGTTGAATCGTCTTTCTTGCCAATACTGCCATTTCTAAAGTGTTAAGGGGGAACGCACAGACCACGTGGCAATTACTGTTGTCGCTTCCCCTTGTTAGCAGCTGGCGGCTCATTCAACCCCACAAAAGCATCTATCACTCCCGAGTTACACGTAGTACAGTTTGATATTTCCAGATCGCGAACCGATACCCCGAATTCAGCAGAAGTAACCCAGCCGGAAGTTATCAATATGGATCCTTATTCAGCAGAAGGCGAACTGATCAATATCCACAACCACTTCCACCAGGGCCAATACCAAGAAGTAATCGACTTCGACACATCTGCCTTCTCCGCCGAAAATGCGCTTCCCGCCCGAGTGCTTCAACTCCGAGCTCAAATCGCGTTAGGACAGGCCGAGGATGTCGTCGCAGATGTACAAGGGGAGTCGGAGCCGGATCTGGTCGCTGTGGGAGCCCTAGCCCAACAGGCACTGGGAAAGTCGGAAGAGGCCGTGAAGACGATCGAGGAATTAGCTGCATCTTCGGGGGACAACGTGACTGTGCAAGTCGTGGGTGGCATAGTGCTGCAGGCCGCTGGCAAGTCGGAGGAAGCCCTCGCGTTGCTGTCCCAGCATTCCGGCAGCTGTACGTTACGCCCACCACCGACAAACCCACACGAGGAAGGATACTAACAGCACAGCAGTGGATGCCGTTGCACTCATCACTCAGATCCATCTACAACAGAACCGAACAGACTTAGCAGCAAAAGAGGTCTCGGCAGCGCGGAGGTGGGCACAAGATAGTCTATTGGTGAATCTGGCAGAGTCGTGGGTTGGCTTAAGAGTGGTATGCACGAGCGCGAGCCTTACTACGTAGATATGATAGAGCTGACAGTGTCTAGGGCGGCGACAAGTACCAACAAGCGTTCTACGTGTTCGAAGAGCTTGCGCAGGCTCCGTCGACGTCTTCCATCCTCTCCCTCGTCTCTCAAGCCGTCTGCGAACTACATCTTGGCCGAGTCGAAGAAGCTCAGGGCGCATTGGAACAGGCGATACAAAAGCAGCCAGACTACGCGGAGGCCATTGCCAACCTGCTAGTTCTGACGGTTGTGATTGGAAAGGACCCGTCGGAGCTGAAAGAGTGCGTAGTCCTCCAATGACTTGTTTTGTGTTTATGCTAACCAGACCCATAGGTCGCTGAGGAAGACTGCGCCCGAGCACCAATATCTCGTTGACCTAGAGGAGAAGAGCGCGTTATTCGACAAGGCGGCTGCTAAGTTCACTGCCAAGGTGTCAAGTTAGGAGGAGCCACAGGCAGAGAAGATGCCACAAGAGGTGATGGCCCAGGAAGGGGAGACGACACCAGCGGATAGGGATATGTTCTTCACGCTTTTTCTGTCGTAGACATTGGACAACGGCCGGAATAGAAAACGGAAAAGTATATTACTTAAAGCGTGTATGGAGTTCAATTCATCATGCCGGGCATCTCAAATATCGATGCAACGTGTCGTGGCCAGAGCATTATTATTTTGCTAACTCACCTACGTATCTGCATGAATTGTCACCTGGATGTCCATTTTCTCAGCTGCAGTAGCGCTCTACCATCTCCTTTCCGCGGCCTGCGAGGGGATGTGACATCATTGTGCCTAAGAAAAGCATCAGGACCTCTCCAGGCCAAAGAGTCAGAATTGTTGGACTGTAGGTAGAACGAGCTCGCCCGTCCGCAGGAAAAGTTCCCTGACAACCCTGGGGCGCTGGTGCCTGACTAAGCCTGATAACAAATTGACACGTGGGGGGTTCGCTGACGCCTGCAGATAGATGTCTATACTTCTGATAGGAATGAAGGGGCCACTCATCCTATGACACAAACCCCTTCTATCCAGTTACTAGGGCTAACCTACATCTTCACCGCTGATGCGGCGAAGAAAGGGGACACCAAAATGGACAAGATAAGCCGATAAGGGCGTTCGTATGAGCCTCTCGATGATCATGTTCCATGAGAGGCAGATGGGTAGCATCATCTCAGCTCCTCGGCCGCCGCAACCTAGCGTTCGTTTCCCGTATATGCATTGTGACAGGTGCACGGGTAGCATGTATGAAATTCGTCGTGAGAATCCCAGAGTCCGAGCTTGGGGGCCGATGACATCACAGCCAGGGGCGTGTCCTCATCGATGAAAACAATTGGGTCGACCTTTCTATAACACTGGCAAGGGGCTTTCTCGGCATCGAGTCTACGCTGTTGATTTCTATGGCCTTCTAGTACGAGGTTCTTTTGGAAGCGAATGTCGGCCCGGCTGACTACCTGCGGGAAATGGACGACGCTATCTATGCTATGTGAGGCGCGTGAGCTCCCGTCCAGCGAAGCTCGTTGATATTATCAACTCGATTATAGATCAAGAACCTTGCGAACTGAAACTAACCCTGCTAAACTTATGGAGATAACTACAGTGTAGAGCTGCAAGAGTATCGGTGGGTATCTTGTTTTGATATGTTGGGAGTCGAACCTCCAGGTGGAGTCCGACCCAGGCAGTTGGCGAGACAATAGAGACCCCTCCACCGACCCAGAAGAGGTTACAACTTGACGGGATCTCTGACTCGCTGGTGAGGTCCACGAAGAACGTAGTTGATAAGATAGTAATGCGGACAGGGATCTTCAAGTGGAATTGGTGGGTCAATTGACGTTACAAATGTGGGATCCTGCAGTTCTAGACCTACAGATGTTGCGGTAACGACGGTTGACGAGAGAACCACTATCACTTGCCTATACGAAATCTGCGAAAGGTCTTCGATCACCGTCATCACGATGGGGATTTGCCACATGGCCCCTGGGAGCCTTGTAGACGGGGCTGATGCCCTAATTACACCTACGGTTACCGCAAGGGAAAGTCCCCTATAAAGACCCCTCCACCTTCGTGCCAAACTTGCACCTGCACGTGTAACATCGTGGACATTGCCAATTCATACAAGACCTTTTATACCTAGTCGACTACAGACAACAAAGAGAATTCCCAACATGCCTATCGCTATCAGCCCTCCTAGTACTCCCAAATCCAAAGCACCGCTAGGCAGTGCTGGAGGCTCTGCGGGTAAGAAGAGACAGATCGTCTGCTTTTCAGGTAAGAAACACCCGGTTGAGTGGTCCACTCATAAAGTTCCATCATCACAGACTTCCTAGTGAGGATTTAAATTCAACTTACCAACATTCTCAAGACTTCGATGGAACCATCTTCAAGCAGGACACCGGCCACGTACTCTTCGACAACTACGGCTGCGGCACAGAGCAGAGGCGAATCCTAGATGAGCAGATCAAGACCGGAGCACGCCCGTTCAGAGACGTGTCGGAGGAGATGTGGAGTTCTGTGAATGTGCCGTTCGAGGACGGGTTCGAGATCATGAAGGAGACGCTCGAGATGGACCCCGACTTCCAGGCCTTCCACCGGTACTGCGTCGAGAACGGCATCCCGCTCAACGTCATCTCGGCCGGCCTGAAGCCGGTCCTGCGGAAGGTCCTCGACACCTTCCTGGGCAAGGAGGAATCGGCCTACATCAATATCATCGCCAATGAGGCCGACATCAACGCCGACGGGTCGCAGTGGAAGCCCGTCTGGAGACACGACAACGAGCTCGGCCACGACAAGGCCATCTCCATGACCGAGGCCCGCCAGAGCGCCGAGGCTGAGTGCGACGACGACACGGTCCCCCTGATCGTCTTCATAGGCGACGGGGTCTCCGACCTGCCGGCCGCCCGGGAGGCCGACGTCCTGTTCGCCAAGAGGAGAGAGCGGCTGGAGGAGTATTGCATCGAGAACAACATCTCCTACATCCCCTTCGAAACTTTCGCCGACATCCAGAGGGAGATCCAGAAGATCAGGGAGGAAGACGAGGCCACCGGCGGCAGGGGCCTGCCTGTCAGGTACAACCCGGGCGCCAACGTCTGGAGGAGGACGTCCGGGAACGCTTCCGCCCCGAGATCCATGCCGCCCGTGGACAAGGGGTTGGAAGGAGTTTTCCGGCGCGACAATTTTGCCCAAGAGAAGCCGAGTCGTGCTGAGGAGCCCACTCGTTCTCAAGGTATCTCGGTGTGAGTAGAACTTACCGGGACTGATGAATCACTGGATATTTTTAGGGACTTCTGTTTTTGTAAAGCGCGGCGTTTTGGGGTTTAGGATAGGCCAGCCGATGAGATATAATGAACTGAATTCGGTTCCGGGGGCGGTGGCGGATGTTTCAAGTCCAAGCCCAAGCCCGAGCCCAAGCCCAAGCCCGAGCCCAAGCCCAAGCCCAAGCCCAAGCCCAATTAAACGCATGTGATACATGTCAGGGTACGTGGGGTGGCTTGAAGAATAAGCTCATTTTGTTAATAGAGGGCGCCCCCAGGGTTAATAACCCCGCTATTTGCAGCTACTGTATGTAGCCCATAAACGCCAACCTACTCACTGCCATCCACTATTGCAGCCACAGGGCAGAATGATTACTAAACAGGCCAATTGGACCTGTCTCTTCACTATTCTCGCGAGCGCATATTATAATTTTGAGGGGCTGAGGCTTTACGGCTTGTGTGGCAAATTCCGAGAGCCCCGTGTTCACTTTAGGCCACTTAAGAAAAAAACTCCACGTAATTACTCAGGTAACTTTGACGTTGGAATTGCCGTCTCATTCAGAAACTACAGTAAGCTCCTTCCGAATTCCGAGGCGGGGTCTTACCAGAGACACGAATCACTAGTTGGCTTTGCTGCACTGCCCGCTTGACGCAGCTTTGAATTTCGTCATGACCCTTTATTATTAGATGAGTTGACCACCCAGGCACGGGCCTGGCCCTGCATAATTGCGGTATTTAGAAACAGAGACCGGCCAATGGGGATCCTCTGGCATCCTCAGGACCCATGACGGCGGTAGATCGGCACCGATCAGGATCGCCGCCTGGCCCCATGTGCCCGTGTGCGCCCCGTCTCAGCTCTGCGAAATCTCAGGCTTCTCCGTGGCTGCGAAATCAACCGGCTGCCAACCGGCTCCAGCGGGAGTTTGTGCCGACTTTACCGACGTTCATACTGCCTTGTAGGTAGCCTGGCATCATACTCACGAGAGAGTTTATACGGGGGAACTTGGTGGTGTACTGCTACAGTAGGTCGTCAAAGATTTCGAGGATTGGGGGTAACCCATGTCCATATTCGATGATGCCCTACCTACGCAACGCAACCTACACAGCACCGAGGGCATTCTACCATGTTTCTCCAGCTGAAGCTAAAAGAGAAAGTTCCGAGGAACCCGGATTCTACGTCTGGGAGTCGCGGTATGTCTCTTGGTTACACATGCGCTGAAAGGGGTGGACTCGGATTGTAGATCTTGCAACGGTTTCTGTTGTCGGCGGCTCTAAGATCGGCTCCGAATTGCGGAAAGTTAGGGTGTTAGTTTCACCATTTCATAAGCGCGAAGTCCACGTATTGTGAACGGTGGCCTCATCGGATATAGCATGTGCTTTTTGCTATTCCGGGGCGTCTGGCTCGCCTTGTACATTTCCGGGATAGCCTGTGAGCGTAACTCCCTCCCAAGTCCTCCTGTTCAGTCTTCGATAAGCTTCTCTTATTTCAGCCTGTCCATCCACTCTTCGGTAATATTCGGTTCTCAAGTAGGACTTGTTGTAGAGTCGCATAAAGATGTATACAATGTTGGAGTCTTGCGGGAGGAAGCTCATGCTCATTCCCCTCATCCTCCGAATAATTTGCGATAGGAGTAGCCTAATGGTCATTACAGACCTTATGGAATCGACGGGGCTTAAATTTAAACTCTACACGTACTCATCTAAACTTCGTTCCGCCTCCTAATTAAACCCAATTCTTGGTCAATTAACAAAACCGTCCCTTGATTTCTATCGGCCAACTCTCGCTCGATGACGGAGATGGCGCCCCACCAGGAGTGAGCTCGGCAACAATTCCCGCCAACCAGGTCCCGGCAGCTTTAGTGAAGGGGCCTTGCTCGACCCCCCTACAGGCTGGGTCCAGGAGACATACCTAGCGCAGCACAGCCGTCTTGCATAGGTATTGTACCTATAGGGATTCACCAGTATTTAACAGCTATCCCGGAAGCACATGCATTGCACGCATACTTTACGCACTTACTTCACATATACAATTTGAATATTCGGTTTTCTTTATTACCCTTACTCGTTTGTACTTAACTTTTGAATATTGTCTTCTTTTTATCTTGAGTCGACTAGAGGTTTGCTTGATAGCGAATATATAAACATCCCTCAAATCCCTCGAGACGTGTCATGCCCGGCGTCCAGCCAACTCCTGGCTAATTGTTGTTTACTTACCCTAGAAGTTCGAGAGCCGAATCGAAGCTGAACCAAGCTCTACGTACACAACCACAGGTGCCGAAACCCCTGGCTGCGGCCAATAGGGATCTTCGCGACGTCACCCACCCCTAAATATAGGGAGGGACCTTACCCTTCCTCTCTTTTCTCTGGGCAAGCCGCGAGAGATCATTCCAAGGTAGCGGCTAGCTCGTCTACGTACCTACCTCGCTTGCATTGATCGAATTCCCCCTCTTCCTATTGACAATATGGTCCGCATAATACCGACACGGTTAAAATCCCGTTCCTCCGTTTCCACCACCAATTCTGTCGTCAACAGCCGCAGTACCAGTCCTTCGAGGTCAAAAGGAGACATGGCGCTGTCAGACGCCCGGAAGGACACCGGCTTGGTCCTGAAAATCGTAGTGCTTCGCGTATGAACGAAACGAGCCCTGCAAGGAACGAGCAATGCTAACTAGCACCAACTTAGGCACGAGACCTGGCACCAAAAGACCGAAATGGGATGTCGGATCCGGTACGCAAACGACAACCCGACCGCGAATTGACACGACGAACCGTCTGCTGACAATCCCTACCCACAGTACCTGCAATTGACCTGCGGCGAGACCAAATTCGTAACCCATTGTGTGCCGAAGACGCTGAACCCAGGATGGAACGTCATCTGTACTATGCCTATATCCGGCGTCGACTGCTTGCTCCTCGACTGTATCTGCTGGGACAAGGACAGGTTCGGCAAAGACTACATGGGCGAATTCGAACTCGCACTCGAAGAGATCTTTGCCGACGAGAAGACAGAACAGCCGCCAAAATGGTATCGGCTAAAGAGCAAGAAGCCGGGCAGGAAGTCGAGCGTCGTCTCGGGCGAGGTTCAGCTACAGTGCACCTTGTATGATACCACCAACAAGGACGCCACCGACGCACAAATCTTGGAGAAGCTACGTTCGCTCGCCGCCTCCGTCCCAGAATCTGCTTCCCGTGCAGTCACTCCGACCCTTACTCCTACGCTCGCCCCGATACGGTCAGCGCTATCCACGTCTCCACCATCTGGTCGAGAGGGGTCTCAGGACGACGACGACGATGACGACATACTTGACGACGACGAGACCCCCGAGGACGAGGATCCTACCATGCCCGGGGCTGCCGAGAAAAGAAGGAGGAGACTCCGGATCAGGGGTCTAAAGCGTAAAAAGCGGCGAGACCCATACGAGTTCTCCAACGTTGGGAATGATGTGGTCGGTCTTATCTTCCTCGAGATTTGCAACATCACCGATTTACCACCCCAATCCAACTTCACGAAGACCAGTTTTGATATGGACCCGTTCGTTGTAGCTTCTCTCGGCAAGGAGACCTACCGTACACGGTTCATTCGTCATAACCTCAACCCCGTCTTCAATGAAAAGATGCTATTCCATGTTTTAAATCATGAGAAGACGTATTCTTTTGGATTCACCGTCATTGATCGGGACAAGTATTCCTCGAACGACTTCATCGCCTCTGCATCGTTTCCGATACAAGAGTTGATCGAGAGGAGCTGTAAGCCTGACCCGGAAACTGGTCTCTATGAACTTAAGGAACCCGCAGAGTATGTGCCTGGGAAGAAGTCCAGACTTGCAAAGTTGGGCATGTCGAGAGCCTCTTCGACTGCAAGCTTGTCAAAAGGACGCCCTGCACTGCCTAAGAGTCCCAGTACAGCGTCCAACGTCTCACAACTTGGCAACGTGCCCGACTCAAAACCTGCCCCTACCTCCGCGCCAAACCCCGCTCTGTTGAATCAAGAACAGATTCCTAATCTCAATGGGGGCAATGCCGAGCTTGACGATGCGGAGGATCCTGACTTCAATAACTTCACCATTCCGTTGAAAATGAAGGATTGGGAGAAATGGGAGGCAAAACACAATCCCGTGTTGACTATTCGAGCCAAGTATATGCCGTATACCGCCCTGAGACAACAGTTCTGGCGTGCAATGTTGAAGCAATACGACAGCGACGAAAGTGGTGAAATCAGTAAGGTCGAATTGACTACTATGCTCGATACGCTGGGATCTACATTGCGCGAGTCTACCATTGACAGTTTCTTCACGCGTTTCCAGCACGAGAACGTTACAGGCGAGAGCAGCCTGACAATGGATCAAGCAGTCATATGCCTGGAGGACCAGTTAAACGCGAAGAGTCAAGCTCCATCGACGGTTGGAGACAAGCTGAAGAGCGTGCTGCCGGACGCGGAGAAAGTCAAGAATCTCCTCACGGTTCCAGGTCAGCAGGGCCATTCAGCGACGCCTTCGGAGGAAGGAACGTTCACCTTAGATGCTGAAGATTCGAGCGTCAACGGCCAAGAATCAGGAACGTCGACTATCGTCGTGCCCGACCTTAGTACGGCGGGTGAGGAAGGCGACGTTCTGGAGCGGGATGACCTCAATCTCGACCGTGGGGACGAACACGTAGTTGAGATTCGTGAATGCCCTATCTGCCACCAGCCGCGCCTCAACAAGCGCAAGGATGCTGACATCATTACTCACATTGCCACTTGTGCCAGCCAGGACTGGCGTCAGGTCGACAACCTTGTCATGGGTGGATTTGTTACTGCCAGCCAAGCTCAGCGAAAATGGTACTCTAAGGTCATCACCAAGATATCCTATGGGGGTTACAAGCTTGGAGCCAATTCTGCCAATATCCTCGTCCAAGATCGCCGGACCGGTCAGATCAATGAAGAGAAGATGAGTGTCTACGTCCGCTTGGGTATTCGGCTTCTGTACAAGGGTTTCAAGTCGAATAGCATGGAGAACCGGAGAAGTGGGTGTACCCGATTATCGCACCTAACTATTTGCGAACTGACACGGCTACAGTCCGGAAAATGCTCAAGAGTCTAAGTATCAAGCAAGGCAAGAAGTATGACGACCCTTCTTCTAAGTCCCAAATTCAACCGTTCATTGAATTCCACGGTTTGGATATGTCAGAGGTCTTGTACCCCGTGGAAGCGTTTAAGAATTTCAATGAATTCTTCTACCGTGAGCTGAAGCCAGATGCCCGGCCATGCTCGGCCCCGGATAACCCGCACATCGTCGTGTCGCCTGCCGATTGCCGTACAGTGGTCTTCAACACCATAGACGATGCGACTGGGATCTGGATCAAGGGCCGAGAGTTCTCAGTAAAGCGTCTCCTCGGCGATGCTTATCCCGAAGATGTGAAACGTTATGAGACGAACGGGGCGCTCGGCATTTTTCGGTTGGCCCCTCAAGATTACCATCGTTTTCATATCCCAGTCGATGGCATCATGCAGGAACCCAAGACGATCGCTGGCGAGTACTACACAGTCAACCCAATGGCTATCCGCTCCGCGCTCGACGTGTATGGCGAAAACGTCCGCGTGCTCTGCCCTATTGACACGGAAATCTTCGGCCGGGTCATGGTCATCTGTGTAGGAGCTATGATGGTCGGTAGCACCGTGATCACCCGAAAGGGGGGTGAACATGTAAAGCGTGCAGAAGAGCTTGGCTACTTCAAATTTGGTGGTAGCACGATTGTGCTGTTGTTCGAGGGTGGCAGGATGGTATTTGATGAGGATCTAGTCGATAACTCGAACACTGCCCTTGAGACCTTGGTACGTTGTAGTGCAATGTCATTCCTGATCAGCGGAGGGCCATGCTAACAAGAATAACAGGTCCGGGCAGGCATGTCCATCGGTCACTCACCCAATGTGCCCCAGTTTACGCCGGACATGCGCAAAGATGCCAAGGATGTCACAGAAGAAGAGAAGAAAGAGGCACACCGAAGGATCGTAGGTGGAGGCGACGCTGCCGATGAAGCACACATAGTTTAAGTGGCCTGATTGGGGGAGCGGACGGGGAAAGGAGTGACACACGTTTGAGCGCCCGTCGGGAGAAGGAAGACCGCTTAGGGGGAAGACTCGTTATTGGCGGGCGTAGGGCAATTTTGCATGGTCTTTATGAACAGCATCGTCTTCATAGCGGAAAACACAATGCCATAGATCCAGAGAGTAAGATGGAAGAATAGACGGCGGCTCACGGGTTAACCTGACCTATAAGAGTATACCAACAGTTTTGATATTTGTGTAATACTCTCATCGCCGCAGTCTGCCTTTAGAGGAATGATTATAAGGATTGTCTCATGACAACTTATGTTATGCTTCATTGCTACCGGCTGTGCGCTACACTATCAACCCATGTTACGGCACCCCACTAGCCCATCCTCTCCTGCTGTCGAGACGGACCCGACAAGCGCTCGATCCCCAACACCTACTACGCATACCATTTAGTCACATTGAGACCGGAGCGTACACAACACCCGCTATCTTCCAGATCCGGATCTCCCCCAGCTATACAGTCGGTACGGCCTCGGCAGTGCCTCTTTTTGAACGCCACACCCAAGCTCCTGGTACCGTTGACATGGGGGATTCCCCGCAATGGTATCTGTTCGACCCAGCGCATTGTGGACCAGTTGCCCTATTAACAAACACGTCCTCGACAGTGATCCGAGTTCATACAAGTTATCAATTATGTTGATAGGCCAGAGCCTCGAACGGTAAACATAGACCAGGCGCCAACACGCCCAATTGACCTATAAAATAATCTGGATAGACCCATAGCGTGTTCGTGGCATCGTGACGAGCTACCACGTGAAGCGAAGGGGCAGTTTATTAGTGGCAGTATGCGGAGACCTGTCACATATTGTGGAGTAAGGACCCCTGCCGCAGGGTTTTTGTTTACTTTCGGCACATAGCAACCACACGAAAACATTTGCATCATCCCACCGCCAACCCGACCCAACCATGCCATACACAGCGACCTGCGTATATACATACCTAATCCGTTTAAAAGCCGACCACCTATGTAATAAGTAATAAGTGCATGCATGTGCAGGAGAGCCACCGCGAGAGACAAACAGCGTACTCCCGGTTTCAGACTTCCTAGCCCTTCCCGACGGGGCGATACAGCGATTCTCTTACTAGCTGAACCGCCACGCTGTATCAAGCCGAAGCACGCCGGCACGTAGAATTACTACGTCCGATGCGAAACCTTAGGGATCGAATAGAGCCCAAAAAACGAGACATACAAGAGTTATTAGACATAAACTAAGTACAACAGCAAACAAGAGACGGACATCGAACTAGACCGCGGGAGGACATCGGGAACCGGGCGACCGTCAAGATGATCGACTCGGAAAACCTGCGCACGGCCTCGCTGTACATCAACAACCAGCTGCTCTCCCGCGGCCTGCTGCGAGATGGCCAGAGCATCGACTTCGCGGACCCGGGGCGCTGCGACGGCGGGGTCCAGGCCACCATGGGCAATGTCATGAGCGTCGTCAATGACCTGATCCTGCGGCGGGACGTACGTTTCCCCCCCTCCCTGTCCCCAGCCGCCCTATCCTCTTTCCTCTCCCCCTCCTCCTTCCTTTCCCCTCCTAGATGAACTCCCAGCAAAGCTAACGCGAGAACCGCAAACGGAAAAATAGCGCGACGCAGAGCACCGCGAATCCCTCTCGAGCACGCTGCGCACGCTGCGCACCGAGTCGCAGCGCCAGGCCACGGAGCACCAGCGGACCGCGGACCGGCTCACGGACGCACAGCGGCGGCTCGACAGCGCCGAGGCCACGGAGCGCGCGCTGCGGGCCCAGCTGCGCGCCGCCGAGGGCTCGGTGCACCGGCTGAAGGAGGAGGCGCAGCGCACGCGCGCCCTCGTGGCCCAGACGCGCGCCGCGTGCGCTACCGAGGTCCGCCGCCGCGACCGCCAGATCGAGGGGCTCAAGCGCGCCGTCGTCGAGGCCGGACGCGTCCGCGGCTCCGGCGGCAGCGGCCGCCGCAATGGCAACGTCGCCACCATCACCATCTCGGGCGAGGTCGGGGGTGAGGACGAGGCGCTCCCGCCCGGCGCCACCACCGACGAGGCCTACGACCTGCGCATGGAGACCAACGAGTTCCTGACCCGCCTTGCGAGCAGCCTGAGCGAGGAGAACGAGAGCCTGAGGGCGCTGGTCCGGCGCGCGGTTGAGGGGCTCAGGGAGATGAGCGGCCTTGAGGGCGCGGCGGGAAAGGGAGGCGACGCCGGCGGAACGGCGGACGCGGCGGCGGCGCCGCAGCAACAGCAGCCCCATCAGAGGAGCGCCGAGGAGCTCGCGGCGGAGTTGGACGCAGTGCTCGACCACCTGCGCACGATCCTCACGAACCCGTCCTTCGTGCCCATCGAGGAGGTCGAGGTCCGCGACGACGAGATCCAGCGCCTCCGCACGGGCTTCGAGCGCCTCGAGACCCGCTGGAAGGAAGCCGTCGTCCTCATCGATGGCTGGCGCCGCCGCATGGGGTCCGGGGGCCGCTCCGTCGACGTCGAGGAGCTGAGCGCCGGCCTCAGGCTCAGCCCCGTCCGCGTCCAGGACGTCCGCGAGACCGCCGACCTCGTGCCTACGAACCTCTCCTGCGTCCTCGAAGAGGAAGAGGAAGAGGAAGAGGAAGAGCCCTACGCGCAGGAGCAGAAGGAAGAAGTAAACAGAGTTCACCAGCAGCAAGGACGAGAGGAGACGCAGAAAAAAGACGAGCAGAGACCTAGATCCCCGAGTCCAGCGGAGTCCCTGCGTCTGGTTCCCGCGCCGGGCTACGAGGGTCGAGAAGGGGACGAGGACGGCTCGGAATCTAGTAGTATCTTCGAGGATGACATCGACATGGACGAGCTCGAGGCCGAAGAGCCCAACGTGCAGGTGCTGCAGGAATCTACGTGGCGAAGATCCATGGAGCACTCGCCTCCGCTCCCGGAGCCGCCGGAACTGAGTCCCCTTAAGGACTCGTACTCCTCAGGCAACAGAGGGTCGGGCCTAAACAGCAATGCGCAGCCGCATCCCGAGAGACCCGGCGACTGCGCGACCATCAACGAGGAGAAGACCTGGGAGCTAGCCGCTGCTACCGCTACCGCGGGTGAGATACCACCTGTGCCGCCTCCCCATACGGTGGATTACAAGCGGCGGTCCCAGGAGAAGCCTGGCAATGAGAGCAAGGAGAACAAGTCCAAGCCTTCGGAGCTCGTGTTGTCTACGGATTCGAGGTCAGATTCGAGGTCGACCGCGTATGATAGCCCGCTCTTCGGCAGATCGGGTGAGAAGCCGTCGATGTCGGACCCTTCCAAGAAACTGTTCTCCAAGCCTTCTTGCCCTGCGAACGAATCGCCAAAGAAACAGGAACCAGAACAGAAAGCAAAACAGAGTGACCACTCTAAGTCAGCGCCCGGCACCCCTAAAACTGGCAGCGGCAGACGGCCCCAGACTAGGTCATCAACTAAACGCGTAGCATCTAATCCAAACCCACCACCTCCACCGCCACCGGAGCAGCCAAGTCAACCTTCTCCGGCGCCAACGACCAAAAGCACAGCTTCGTCGAAGTCCGCCAGTGCACAGAACGGGACCCAGCTGTCAAAACCCACCAGTACTGCTATCGCTATCACAGCAACGACACAGTCGCGAAACCCGTCGCCTGTAAGGAATAACAACGCCACCAACCTTCAAACCGCGAACTCACGCCTGCCCCGGCGCAACAATCTCGCAGCACCGCCTCAGCAGCAGACCCCTCTCACCATGGAGACCATCGCCGCGAAGCTGGCGGCGGCCGAGCGCGAGGCCGATGCCGCCCGTGCGAGAGCCAAGCTCCGAGCCGCGAGGCTAGGGAAACGGGTCGCGGCCGCGCGGAAAGGCGGTGCGAAGCAAACGAACGACGATGCCGGACCCAAGGGGCCTGACTCTACAGCTACTACTAATTCGACTGCCGCTACTACTACGAGCCAAGCACACCCGCCGAAGCCACGGGAATGCGAACAACGGCAGCAGCGGGAACGGGAGAGACGGCAGGCCGCCGTGAACTCGGACCTCGAAGACGTCGACCCCGTCAAGAAGGACATGACGAACAACAACAACAACAACAACAACAACAACAACTCGCACGCGCGTCTTCCTCCCCCCACGCCCACCTCCCCGCGACGCAACAACAACACCAATAACGACCCCGACGCGGATGAGCTCGCGGCGGCCAGCCCCGAGATCGAGATCAAGGTCCAGAAGCGTAAGCGTGACCGCAGGATGAGCGCCGCCACCGCGGCGTCGAGGCGTGCCTCGAGGAGGCGGAGCACGCTTAGTCCCTGGGAGCTCGAGAGCTTGATCCGTGGCGGAGTCGGGGTCGAGAGTCCGGCGCGGTGATGGAGTGCGGTTAGCTTTAGTGGCTACTCAGAGTGACAGATAGATACCAGGTTGTCGGGACAGGAGGGAAGATGGGCATCTTGTTTAACCGGCCACAAAGCGTGTGCTGTTATCCGTGTGGGCAGCCATTGGGTAGGGGCGGAATAGATACGAAGTGATGCCTTGGATGATTGTGTTATTCATATACAATATTAAGCAGTGTACATGGTGATGCAAGTGTGCGTAGTGATGTAAAAGCATAAGACGGGCCCGAGTCCTGGCCCCTTATTTGTGCTTGGTGCGGCATATGATTGACGGAGTCTTATGTAAGCTCA
Organism: Monosporascus ibericus; assembly: GCA_004154915.1. Taxonomy (NCBI): domain Eukaryota; kingdom Fungi; phylum Ascomycota; class Sordariomycetes; order Xylariales; genus Monosporascus; species Monosporascus ibericus. The sequence continues at coordinate 26,099 of QJNU01000062.1, read as the reverse complement.
GGGGTAAATCATGAAACTTCGAACTTCTTACTAGGTATTTGAAAGTGTTGGAAGACAAGCTCGTTCAGAGAGGAGAAACAAACATCCTTACCTTACACTAATTTCCGTAGATCGGAATGTTCCGACTGATTAATCGGCAGACGAGTAGGGGCATCCATCATTTCTTGTGATTCACAGAAGCTAACGACGTAACACTGGCATTTGGGACGTAGCTACCACGTGAATCAATCAGTCAATGCCGGCATACTGAATCCACAGCGCACCTCTCATTAAAGGTACTTCTCTTCTACATAGACAAGGCAGTCGTCACCATTGTTGTTTAGCTTGGGATAGTTATCGGATTATTCACCATTTGGCCTGCCCAGGGTCTCCTGGTTGCGCGGTTCCCGTGCTTAGCGTTTCTCGTCCGGATATCAGAATTACGAGTATGGTTCATTGACGACTTCCTACGGTAAGCTACATTCACTTTAAATGGCCCAGCACGGGGTGAAATGTGAATTCCAAAGAATAATAATTTGACGACCCGGACCTGAATCATGGTTTCTTGGTGAACATTGTCTTGCCTACTGGACTCCAGCCGCCAGGGCCCAACACATATTATGTCCATGGCTTGAATTCAGCAACCGAAGCAGTCTATCTCGTGTAAATCAGTTTATTGGTTATCCCCACGCCAGCCTCCCGCCATACTGCCTTCACCTGTTCACGCAGCTTTTGCCATATTGTCTCCCCATGTCTCAGCAGCAAGAGCCTTCTTCGGGTCGTTATAGCTTCGGCACCCCGTCAAACGAATGGGGACCGGAATATGACATTTGTAAGCCTCATGTACCGATCCTATCCACGTTGCGGGCGTTCTAACCAGGGTTACGTTCAAGACGAGAGCTACCCTAGCCACGATTCCGGCACTGAACCCCTTTTCGCGCCGGGACTGGACAATCCGAATATCCCGGATGGCTTCTATCTATCGCAGGCGGATGGAGAGGGTGAAATAGACGCTTTCTACGGCTACGACTTTCCCAATCAGAACATTACCGGCGATCGGGGAAATGCAACCCCTGCGCAAGATAGACGACAAGGCGGCGATCCGCGTCGTCAGCCCCCCGCCTCGGACGGATGGACTAGGTTTCCTTGCAAACCCATAGCACCCAAACCCGTACAGGACAAATCCTCTGATACGCCCGGAATAGGGAAAGATCCCACTAACCTTAACCCCCCTGGTGAGGCCCTTGAGTATGGAGAACATTGGGACCGAGGGGATTTCACACAGAACTATGGCGGAGGTTATGCAGAGTCCTCTTCAAACCATACCCAACACGCAGAGATCCTCGGCGGAAACCGAAAAGAATGCGTAACATGCCACCAGTGGAAGTCACCAGACGAATTCATCCCCATGCGAAGTTATGGCCACCGGACGATCACGACCCGATGTGGGCGTTGCCGAGAGGTCGCGAGAGAGAATTATAGGAAACGGACACAAAAACGCACCGCCGCAGGTGGGGGTTCGTGAGAAGGGGACCGGATTCAGGATCAAGTTGTCCAAGCCTCTTCGCTTAGGCTGCTTCTCATGGGCCCGTACAATGACGCAGTCATCGTTGCAGGGGAGACTTCCTCCGTGGTTGAGATCATTGACGCGAGGAGTGGGAATGGGGTGGAAGTCTGGATGTTCATTAGGGACTGTTTGGTTTTTGGGAGTCAGTTTATTTGGCTTATTGCTGAGACGTCAGGATTGCCCTGCGATAGTGTTAGCCATCTTCTGACTACCCTCTGGTGCTTTGCCTTACTATTAGGTATTACCCATCCCGGTTGTTCTATGTACCTTGCCGTAATTGAGACCATCCCTCCGAAGCCCTTGTGTGGAGCGTGGAGCGAGGGCTTCGATTTTTGAGCTTGGGTGTCTAGGGGTGGATGAGTATATTCAGTGGAATAAGTAACTTCCTTTTGACCCGGAACCTGAAGCCACCTTACGTAGATATTTCACCATAATCCGATGCCTGCAGGCCTTTCCTTGGGTAAGGCTTTGACACTGCATCGAGATATTAGCACCTGAGCTTCCACCGTCATGCTTGCGGAGCAAAAACTCCCTCCTTCAAGTCACATTCCCTAGGAGATATTTCACATTGCAGAGTCACCTCACAGCATGAGTAAGATTTAGAGATGCCGTTGGAGTCAAAACGGAAATTGCAGGTCAAAAACATACTTTAAAGGATTTCTAAACCCTATTTGGCGTGTTTGAAACCTGGTCGAATAACCTTCCCATCCGAGGCATTTTAAGAAGTGGCTGAAGCTTCGAAGAAGGTGTACGGGCAAATTTAGAATCTGTACTGCCCCCTGCCTTTTTCCCTTTAGGGGGATATACCCTTTTCAGAAGTAGAGCGCTAGAGTAGATATATCGGAGATCGTGGTCAGGGTTAATGGCGCTTTTAGGAAAAGAAGCCAGGCGAAAAGATAGCCGGGCTGCGAGTTGCTATTCCCATACGCATGGTTTGAGGACGCCGACCAGTTCAATTTAGCCACAACCCCCCGTCGCCTCACGAATACGCGCAGGAGACACCGAAGAGACAAGGAAGGCCCGAACAATAGGGGAAAGCTAGGCGGTTCTAGCATAACTAGAAGCGACATTGAACTTAAAGGGGGGTAGCGAAGTTGCTTACGTGGTATGGGAACTTAACGGAGACAATTTATTAACTTTGCCTGTTATGGTTCAACTTGGTTCCCCGAGCATTTAACGGCTTGTGTCCAATTTGAGTATTCCAGGTTTGCTTTCTACACTTTAAGCCATCCGTTATCAAACAACCCCCTGCTTTATTTCATTAATAGCAGTCTACTTTTATATTTTCCCCTCCGTAATAAGAGTCGTAATGCGTCAATCAGCGATGCAGCACTCACACCACTCCCATAACAGCACCTCCGGATCTGCCACAGGCAACGGAGGGCAGACCGGAAACGGGCCAAGTCAACCAGCGTTAGGAGGGCGTCGTCATACTAGTACTAGACCGGGCCAACCAGCTGAGAACACCTTCAGTTGCAGTCAGTGTCGCCGTCTGTACCGTGTTGCTTATCATGCTGGATACAATCAGTGCGGATGGTGTCGTAAAAGATATACAGGCATGCCACGGCCCTGGTGTTCTAGTCATAGGGACGATATGCCTCTCGGGAAATGCGCCACGTTTAGAGTATTAGACGTCTGTGATGATTGCTACTGGGCTAGCCCTAACCTGGACCTGCATCCCGACTACGACCCGCTTGATTTTGTGCTCGACCGGTGCGTCACGCCTCTATTTCTCCAGGGCGAAGAACCAACTGGAGACGGCGGTAGTCTCTGGGCGAGCCACGACCACGGCCATAGGTCCTTTTCGGGGGCAACACCGGTGCACGCAGCCGGCGGAAACGATCCAGACACTCCGGTAATGTATACTTCAGACCGTTCTACGGCTTCTCGGGCGCAGAACTATCCACAAGGCTATCCCCAGCCCCAACGGCATGCACGATAATTCTTCTATGGACAATAATTTCCAGGCTTTACGGCAACCGGAAGGGGTGGTCCCGCTCAAAATACCCTCCTCTCTAGTTACAGGACCCCGAATCAGCTCAGGACACACAAAATTCCAAACCCTACATCATCTTATGGCGCCTTCCCGCGCGCGCTAAAGTCAAAACTAACGCAATAGATATGAAATAACCGTTGCTACTGGTTCGTCGACTTTTTCCAGTTCATGCAATGTACCTTATGTTTTCAGCCTGTTCTACCAAGTCGTCTGAGAATAATTCTGTCGTCGAGAGCGGACGGGCCAACCTGTCAAGTGTATGAAGACCAGCTATATCATCGTCTAGTCCGCGAAAACGCTTCGATTGGCTGAGCCGTCCGGCCATAACATAACAGGCGGAACGCAGGGCAGATTCAGCTCTGCTCTATCCTGTCTTATCTCAGCTTCTGCCCCCGCAAGCGTGTTCACCTCCCGTTGGCGTTCAAGTGCACTTTTATTATGACTTCACTCTCCATCGCGGAAGTCCCTTGAAATTGCACATCAGCAGGAATTCGATGATATTTCGACCTGGTTGCGTCGCGCAATGACCTCTTTTCTGGGTGGTAAAACAAGGGATACTAGCAGCGCTGGGTCGCATAGCGCTAGGATGCATAGGCAGGACTTCGGTACCCCTACTACTTCAGAGGTTGGCCGCCTTGATGAAGACATCTTACTCGCTTCCAGACCACGGTATTTGCCCTCATTGTCTGGTGACAGGTACGTAGAACGGTTTCTCAGATACGGTGAGTTCTCGGCCAGACGGGTTAATGTTGTAGTACTCAAAATCCAGCGGCCCTGACGGGTGGCGTGATGAATAACCTCCGCTCGAACACCATCTCGCTCCTTTAATCGACATGGTCTTGTTCCTCTTAATGGAATGGTCTTCGAGAGTGCCACATCAAATCCACTACGGGGCAAACAGAACGATGACGTACATGGAATACGAGACGGAGGCGGGGCATGGTGGCGTAGATGAAAACGCGAATGACCTCGAGTGAGGCAAGAGACAAAAGGCAACAAGGTGGGAAGAATGGTGGTTAGCAGTTCACTCGCCAGAAATTCAATCCGGCCTCGATGCAACAAGCGAATCTGCAACTTCATCCTCTGAAGGCCGCTTGCAACTGTCAGAGACAAGTGCATATGACGAGGAGGGTTTGTTCTTCAAAGGGGCCTACCTCAACTCCAGAGGGGCTACGGTTCATACGTCATGGATCGAAAGTGACGATGAAGGATCAATCGACGAACCATAGGAGACGGCGACCCCGAATGCTTTTGAGTACGTCCCTTTTACTATCTTATTCGGTAAACGCTTTTTCGGCTCGCAGGAAATTGCATATGGCCAGCTAGCCTGCCATTCTGTGGATGATCTGCCGCATCAGGTTTCTTACAGCCCTGGTGTCTGTCGTCCTGTCTTTGCGTGGCCGCGGCCCTGCATCATTTTATGGAGTACGGTCGTCTTAGTCATCTGCATCAGCCTCTGCGTGGCTTTTTGGTGGACGATATCGCATTCTGATATGACGGGCGGCTCAAGGCAGGTGGGTACCTATTGGCAGCTGGTACACTGCTAATTGGGTTCTTCACTGCTCGGCATGTCCCGACTTGTAGATTTCGGGAGAGAGTGAGGAAAGACTGGCGGGATATGGAGTTGAGACGTGTTGAGGACGAGACCTAAAGTAGGGTTATAGCTGGAGTGGAAAATAGAGTTGGAAGTAGAAACATCAGTGACACGGCTACTAGTGTACCTAGCAACTCCCCTTGGAGTCTGGGAAGGCAGACCTTATATAAACCACCTTAAAAGTCTAAGAAATTTACGACAGAAGGTAAGGCTACCCTAGAGGAAGCAATGGGACTACCCTAAAAGGATTCATATGTAAAAATGCAGAGGGTAGGTGAAATCAAGATTGATGGTAATCTCAAGGTGTGTCATAAGAGTGTATATTCAGCTATATTAAAGCTATGGACTGCTGCACAAGCCTGGGTGATGTCGGGCTGTATATTCTCGTGAATAACCTTATTATTAAGCGTATTATCCCTTTATTAATCAATAATTTGCATATTAACTAAGGGATAAATACTGAAAACTGATAGAAAAGGTGTAAAAGGCTGCAAAGCTTATTCGTAGCCTTTGCCACCCCGAATAGGGGTTGACCCACTTTTTCGGAACCTCCAGATTCCCAGAAAGCCATCCGCGTATTAAGCACAAATACGCTCACAGAAAGGCCGTGGTTTATAGAAATAAGTCGGTAATCAATAGTCTAGCCTCTAGTTGCTGCCGACGTCCGAATTATAGTTACAATATCGTAACCGATTGGGACAGCTGTCTTAGTCGGAAGCCAAATGGGACGTTGTAACATGTGGCTGATAGTATACGCGTTGCGCCAGCAATGCCAACTATCGGCATCTGCGGCCTCTCGGGAGGAAGAAGCTATTTGTATCCTGTTTAGACCCTTGCTACCGGGACCGTACCCTGGATCATTGTCAAGAATAAATGCGGCCAACTTACTTCATGAGTCGCCATTAAAGATCAGGATCTTCGGTCTTGGGTCTGGCGGGAGAGCATACAAGTAGTCCCTGGCGACGGCTTGCCACGGGTAGTTGTGACCTCGTTCTGGAGCCCTCGATGAAGTGTCGCAAAATCGGCCTCTTGCGCGTATCACATCGCTCACGCTGTTATCACTCGAGAGTGGTGAAATTGAGACTGTGAGAGATTTGCTATAAGCAAAACTAACTATCTTGAGATTTTGACACTACTCCATACCGGCAGCCCCTTGAATTGAATGGATGCGACCAAGACTCCTATGTAACGAATGATGAGCTTGGGCCCCAACTTCCTCCCGTTCTAGGAAGCTATGACTTGCGATGGAAGGTAGAGTCTGTTGCATGGGTATGATATTCAGCTTGCTGGGTAATCATAGTCTGTTCTACGGTTTCATAGCTGCCTTCTTCACCTGGCCCGGCTTGCCGCCCTAAGCAGGTGCTCCCCAGACGGCGAACAGTCTTCCCTCAGGGATTGGCTTGTTAATCGACTACGATATCAGCTCAAGCTTGTAAACTATTGTATATTAGCCTAACTGGAAGTTCCATCCGGACTCGCGAAGATACACACAGATTTAGCAATTTACCCTTTATCGCCGAAGGCCACGAAATTCAAGCCTAACCCTTATAAGCAGCATAACCGAGGCGCACCATCCACTCTGAGCATCTCTTCATCTTTAAGCATGTGTATCTTTCTCTGTAACCACTTCTATACAAATATATCCTCAATCAATTGACCCGAAGGTAAAGAGTCAGTGGTAAGCAACGCAATATCGAACGTCTAGGACCCGTATCATCGGCTCGTACCCTTCGGAATAATACCTTCAGCCTTCTTCGCTCCCACCACTCCCTCCTTTCTCTTCGTACTCTTCCTATGACCGGCTACCATCCTGGCTTTGCCGCAGGCGGCCTGCGCAAGGAGGAAGCCAATATAAGCTAGCCGATCCGTCTTGAAGCATGGTTTTTTCTTTTGGCCCCAACTGATGCGCTATCCAAGCTCACTATAAGACTTACCCCTTTGTTTATAGAATGTTAGTTTCCTTGACTATTCATTCCTCTGAAGCCGGTAACAGCAGCCACAACGCCTCCTCTTCTTTGCCGGTAGATGGTAATGGCGCGGTTCTGACCTTGTTCTTCTTGACGAAGACCTAGTCGAACTTGATTACCCCCTCACCTTCCAGCTGATGAGCAGCGCCCTTTTCGGTGGCATTAGGGTACGTTGGACTGTCACGATGGTAATTACAGCATTAAAGATCTGGTTTATGCATTATACCTAGTGGTAAGTTAAATAAGGGTCCCGTCGCCACCTCGGGAAAGACTAGGGGCATAAATTAACTCAACGAAATGACACTGAGAATTATCATACTCATATTTGTGTCCCGGAGGAGGGAGAAGCCGCATTCGCATGATATGGCTTTGATTTAGCCTGCTGCCCTGGAGTTTAAGCGGTAATCATTTGCTACCCCACGCTATTCTAGACAATCCAGGGAAGCCACTGACACTCCTCAATTTCAGCTGATACGCATGGATTATAGGTAAGACAGACACCACGAAGGCCCAAGCGTTCAGATTAGCGCTTGCATGAGGATCCGGCATGTGATTATACTCGTCCTAAACGCTTCATTCAAATACTGCGCGCTCCCGACTTCCCAAGGCCAACGTCTTACGGAAACCGATCTAAGTAAGCCCGGCCATGCCCGGAATTTCAGTCAGCCCTACGAGGTGGTCAGCGGGACTAGGCCCGTGAGAGCTTCCCAAGAGACATATGGTCAGGAGATGTGACTTACATCCGTCGACGTCCTCTTTGACAACCGGCGGCTTGGTACACTTCATCGCCTCCTCTGAGGACTGGGTTTTTAGTACGCTGCAGGCGGTGTCATTGCAGCGGGCGTCCATGGCACGTTGGAGAGAATCGCCTTCCCAGCCGAAGACGTAGTCCCCGTGCTGCGAGTATCCATCCCTGCACATTGTTTTTAGAGTGGCCATCCGACTGCGAGTGCCGCAAGAGAGAGTGACTCACTTGTCACCAGTGCTCCAGACGAACGGCTGCGAGCCGTCCTCGGGCCATAAGTCCTTGCTATTGAAGGGTCGGGTCTGTAGCATACACCGATTCAGCAAATGGGACTTTGTTCGGTGCTCTAATGAAGTTGAGCCGAGCCCATGGCACCCAAACCAGGCCACTGTAACGCAAGATGAGACTATCAAGTCGAGGCCCGCGGCTCACGAGGGAGGTCAGGGAGAGGAACTGATAACACTTACGTCCCACAAGACTTCTAACATCACTTGGGGTATCTTTACGGGGTGGCTTGCTGGGCAGATACCAGCCGCGCCAACCGAGGTATCGGAGGTTCCTGAGGCTGGATAGGCAATGTGGCTCATGTGGTCCGGGCTGTCTGTGTTCTTACCATCCCAACAGGTTGGGAAGGTGATGACTGAACGTATTCCGCCGGGACAGAACTCATTGGGCAAGGCCTGGCTGTCCGGAGGTCCGCAATTTATGTTTCGATTGTCTCCTGATGCTGGCATACAACGGTGGCACACCTTGCGCGCCGTGCCTGGCGAGCGTAGTGCGGCGTCTCCAACAAGCATACGGAAGCCGGGCTTAAAGGCGGTAACCGTTTCCTGTCTATCGGGGGATGGGATATAATACACGGCGATGCCGCCATTGGCGTGGAGATTCTCGCTCGGGATTTGAGGCACGCGCTTGAACGTTCCATTACGGGCTCGAAAATACAGAACCGCGGTCCAGTAGTTAGAAAAGTTCTCCGAGAAGGTGCAGCTGGTGCATGTGGAGGCAGTGGGGAGGTCATGCGTCCTCGGGTCCATGGAAGCGTTAAAAGAATTACCTCCGACGATTTGGTGAAGATGCGGCGACGGTATGGAGCCGGGATTTACCAAAGGGTCTAAACGGTCGATGACGAGCTGCGAGCAACTGAAACGCATCATCTCCACCATCTGGCAGAAGCCATGCTCCACGAGAAGTGCAAGGGCGAGAGTTTTCCACTGCATCTTGGACGAAATGGCTGCTACCGTCATTGAGAAGTGAATGCTTGCAGTGGAAAGGCCAGGATAACTTGTGCGATAACCAGGATCGGAATCCCTAAATACATGGTCCTGCCACCACTTCTTTCCTATATGCCGCTGCGAGCCGTTCTTGACAGTTTAATTCAAATTACTTATGCATCAATAGATTAGGCGGCGGCGGATAATATGTTGATTCTACGAATCACGTGTAACCTCAGGGTCCCCTCGAATCCTACCCCCTTCAAGATTCTTTCTTATCTTACCAATCGTGGCCCATCAACATCGAGCTTGCCTAGATATTGGCATATGCTGTAAGCAATTCGAGGTGATCTGCGTGGTTGTCTCGGCAGTTCCAAAGCCAACCGCACGCTCAGGTGCAAGTCCGCCTGTTAGAGTGAACTTCCCGTCCCTCGACCCTGATTGCACCGTCGAGCAACAAGTTTTAAGAAAAATGGAGTATTAATTCAGCGGTATTAGACATATCTTCAATGGATGAGTTGACCTCAGTGGTATCTAGAAATCACTAGCACCAAGTGATTGATGTATTCCTTCGATGCCCTGCTCGTGGCTGGGGCCAACCTCATAGAACACGAGCAACGAATAATCCATGACTATCGTATGGAGATTCATCTGGCTTCTTTTCGCGATGATTGAAGGAAGGAAAGGTCTTTCCTCAGCTAAAACAGCGAGAATCTAACAATTACAATAATCTATTTACACCCATTGTAGTTATTAATGCGCCACCGCCCAGCTATATCGCTTTTCCCGCTTTTCCACAGCCATTTACCTCGAACACATCTCATCCAACTCCGATACACTCGTTCATACTTGGGCACTTTCCCATTTCATCATGTACTATGTGCCTCGCAACACCAGACACGCGAGTTGCTTACTGAGCTCGGCGAATCGAAGGTCCCTCGGCGCTGGTGAGATTAGGGGGCGTAAGGACTTTATGGGTCTGCATGATCTTTTTACACACCACACACGTGACAAATTCAGCTTCTCTTAAAAAGGGAATTAAGTATGACACTGCTCTCGCCCGTACTGTAACCAAATGGAGGACATAAACCCCACCTCGACGTCTGATATGACCTTCAGCATCAACGAAGCTTTGGCAAGTCAGCGTTCGGGACCGGTGGACAGCGTCCCATGCGTACGCGCTAAACGGGCATCACTCAACAAGCGCTGCCGACGAGAGAATTGAGTAGCACTCCTGTTTGCATAGCAGAGAGCACGCCATGGAACCTTCGGTTGATATGATTTCCCTCAGCGTCTTAGCTAATTCCATCGCTACGCATTCTTTCCTTTCCTTCGTCACGTTTCTCAGGAGTCATCACAAGTCTAGTACCACTTTTTCTCCTTTGTACTTCACACAGGAACCCTCCGGCGGGCCTGCGTGCATGCATTGTATATAAATGCAAAGCCGAAGAAACCGAAGCCAATACGTTACAACAAAGCTTAACTGACAAAACAGCGGATTTGGAAAAACCCCCAACGCTCCGGGGCAACAGGTTCGCCCTTCGGAAGGAGACAAGAAGAAACCGTCCATCTAACCCATCCGTCTGCAGTTGCTGCTCAGTTTCCTTCCTTTTAAGCTGCACCGTTCTGTTCTTCATTACTATTGGCGGTCAACGCCTTTGGTTTTGTGGGAGACTTCGGCGCAGCGCCTGCAGCGGTAGTGGCGTCGTACTGCTGATCCACAGCTTCCTCGGCCATCTTCCTCGCCTCTATGGCCCACTGTTCCAGTCGGTGCTTCTCGATGTGCTTGCGCAGATTGCTGTCCTCCCACCTCATTGCCTCTAGCGTCTTCTCACACGCCCCCTTTTCCATCTTCTCAAAACGCCTGTCTAGAGTGTCGGTGTACACGCCGGCAGCCTCCAAAGGTGACAGCCGCTGGTATTCTTTGCGGTTTTGGCTGTACTCTGTTGGTTGTTAGTCGAAGATTTGGGATAATAAAGAGAATAAAAGTAGGGAATAAACTCACGGCTGGCATATAGCATGCAATACACCCCGAAGAGGTCCGTCCGACTCAGAACCTCCATAAGGTCGTCATCGTTCTTGAGCGAGGTGTTGTTAATCCGCGTCCAGTCCTCCCTGAGGTAGCACCTCCTCCAGATCAGTCGCTCTGCTTGTACACGTTCCTCCCCGGAAAGGCCATCGTAGGCCACTTGTATGGCAAGGAAGAATTGGTCAGGAATAAGCTCTTTGGTCTCGGGTGGGAGGGTGATGAGAGTAAGGAGATCTATTAGGCTGAGGGCGTCCAAAGCTTCGTGGCTATAGAGCCTTTTGAGAGCGTCGTCGAAGATTTGCGAGAGTATCTTGTACTTCTTCGGGATTTTGAGAGCGAAAGTCTCCTGAAGGGAATCCCATTCTTGCTGCTCATCTACCGCATTATCGATGACGGGACGGATCTGAGTATCGTACAAGTCGTCCTGGACCCCGATAATTGCGAGTTCCTTGTCGATGGCATCTACGCGAGCGTCTGTAGCGGCTCCATTGATGTCGAGGCCTTGAGGACTAGCGGATGCTTTACTAGATGGTCGGGATGACTCGGCCAATCTCGCCAGCTTACCTAGACTCAACTCGATCTTTTTGTTCCACAATAACTGCTCACGCGTAAGACCAAGGTCGAGAAGCGTGTCAGCAGCCCGCTCGGTGTCTTCCTCGACGATGACGTCGTTAATCCAGGATATCTTTGCGAGCTCCGGCTTGGTTCGGAGGTACATCGTTTTGTACTTTTTGTCCCCATCATATTGGAGGAGCGCATCGACACCATACGTGGTGAACAAATACTCGTAAAACGGAAAGGCAAACTCTTCGCCGTACTTTCCAAAATATTCCCTAACCTTAGTTTCTTTCGCGGCCATCGCCGACTCTAGCTCTGTGACGCGGTCGGGGCTGAGGCCGGAGGCATCGAGCTGGTCGCGATACCCGTCGATCTCTCTTGTGAGAACCTGTGCTAGAGCGGGTAATGACCTGTGGTGCTCAGCAATTTCTATCGCAGCATCCCAATTCTCTGAATCTGCAAGGAGAACCACCTTCTCGTGGCGGTCCTGCTCATAGATCTGCTCATACTGCTGGCCAGTTGTGCTCTTCTTAGGATCATCGCTTGCCAAGTAAGATCGAGACAGTTCCTGAAGAGATGTAAGGTAGATCTCGGTCAACTGCGGCAACATTTCCTGGATCTTTTGAAGCAATAGGCCCTCTGCTGAATGGGATGACTCCTGCAGCGCGGACCAATTCTGCTTGACCCATTCGGAGGCAAGTTCCAATTGACGTTTGATATTGTTGGTGAGGTAAGCTTCGCACGTCCAAGGTATTGGCAAACCGTCGTAATTGCCAGCAAGGATGCCGTTTTCAAGCTGTTCACCACCCAGGCCATAACGTGCGAGGCTTCCCTGGCGGAACGCCAAGGCGTCTCGAATTGCGCCGTTGTAGATTTCGGTGGCCTCGTAGATGAACCTGGTAAGGGAAGCCTGGTCAAGATGAGCTCTTGTGTTATGTTTGATAACCTCGTAGCCCCAAGCGATAAAAAGTTCCATGCGATCGACATCCCGGATAAACCAGTGGCGAAGCTGATCGACCTCCCCTTTCTCGACGTCCGGCTCGGACTTCTCCTCAGACCGAATGTACTCGACGATCTCGGCAACGATGCTCTTCTTTGAATCGACCGGGCGTGACCCGATGAACTCTTCATGCTTTCGCCACAGGGTGCTAGCGACATGCATTTTCTCTGCGTTCCAGAGAAGCCTCCACTTCATGACACGATCAAGGGAGATCCCCAGCTTTTGGATATGCGTAATGAGTTTATCAAGGTAGCGTACTCGCTCTTTGATGTTGTTCTCCACTCGTACAGCCAGGGATGAAAAGTGCTGACCGGTGGATGTCAAAATATCTTGGCTAAGGGCTAAGGCCGCGATGCCAAATTGTTCGTCTGTGAAGAGTTGTTCCCGCTGTACGTCAAAGACCAATGGGTTGTCCTCTCTCACGCCAAAGAAAACAGCCTGCTCAAGTTTTGTCTTCGCCGTGACTGCCGGTGGCTTCTCGCTTGCGAATCGTTCCGCATCGGGCACAGCGATGCGGAGAGTACCTGCACCGCGAACAAGCAGAATGACCGATGGGTTTTTCGTTTTGACTTTATGCGTCTTTCCCACATCGTTTCCTGGTCCGGGTAAGTGAGGTTCTTCCCCACCGGAGCCCACGATCTCCACGGTAGGATCTTCCCGCAAGTCGACTACATCCTCGTAAGAAGTAGGAGAGAAGTCGTTGTCTTCAATGAGCTGGGAATCCGGCGTATCAGGTGGCTGTGCTATCGAAGCAATGACGATTGCACGGTTGAAGACCACGAAGGCGATGAGCGAAGGTCTAGGAAGAAACAGACGGGGTTTGACGTGGCTATGTGAGTCCGATGGAGTAGAAAAGGCAGACAGTGGTCTAACCATGCCAATTTCTACCGCGTTCTCGGAACGACCAGGGGTGATCATAACCTCGACCATAGTATATCGGCAGGTATGCTTGTCAGAGAGATATGTCAAGAATAGCAAATGTTGCTGGTCGTCGTGGGTCTGGGACAGGAAAAGCTGGCTCATATCAGGTTGTCGAGAAGCGAGATCGTGCGGCACAAAACAGAAATCGAGGACTTTGAAAGACTCTGAAGGGAACCTTGCGCTTATCTGGTCCTTCTGTTGCACTTCATTCACGATAGTTGTCCTCGCATCAACCTCGGCTAGCACATCATGATGGCCACCGCGGTGTACCCTCCAAGATTGCAGGCGCCCCTTGGAGGTTGCGGCGACCACAGTGGATTCGCCCTGATTCGAAAACCCGTCCGTCCTCACGGCTACAATATCCCCTTGGGTAGCCGCGTGGGTGAGTGCGTGTCGGATGCTACCAAAGATGCCGCCGCTTGAAGGACCTAGACTGGTCCGCAAAAACTGGACCGACACTTTCGGGCGACCATGAGCATCGCGTACACTCATGTAGGCCATGCGACCGCTGCTGAAAGTAAGAATAAACCCGGCCGCGGATTCGGCGGTCGAGATCTGAATTACGGTTTCTCCCGAAAACATCCCGGGAACGGACTCCTCGACACCATGACGCTGTTGTCGCAAAAAGTCCAATGTGGTCGCGCTGGATATCGACTCCCAGTAAGTGATCCTGCCGCTGGTAGGTATTACAACTACCAAGCCAGGCTCCGAAGACGACGCGGAGGGCGGGACAAGGGCTCCTAGTGGTAGAGGATCGGTCGTATTCTTGGAAGGACATGGTAGTGTGAATGTGAAGGATTCGGGAGACTGCGTTGGCGCCGAGTAAGGCCAAACAACGGCGTGTGTGTGCGTGAGGTTCAGAGCATAGCCCGTGGAGCTGTCAACTAGACCATGTTGTCGGCCTAGAAAGAATTAGAAGTCGCGTATTTAGAATAATGATAAGAAAGCAAGGCGACATACTGGTTAGATCCTGCTTAAGCCTATCAGGCAGGGCAGGTAGCTTCCTCACGTCAAAGGCATTATTAGTCGTCTGTGGAAATCCATGTTAGCGCCTCAACATCTTCCATGTACAGGAGCTCGTTCGAGTGTTGAGACGTACTAGTAGCGTGCTGCCGTCACCTTTGTTTAGGCGCTCCGCATGTCTCGGTTTCTTGGATCGCACGCTGAGCCCCTGCTTGGGTAGCTGCGGGAGAGGATCCTTGACTCCATCTTGCTTCGCCTCCGGGACTGTGGGCTTCGCGGACTTGACCTCGTAGGATTCCGCATTGCTATTCGAGTTGGCGAATGCATCCTCGGATAATGGTACCCGCTGCCTCTTGGCTTTCGGTTGCTGGACGGAGTTCTCTGCGCTTACTGGTCGCTGGCGACGCCGGCTGCGAGTTGTCATGGGAGTAAGCGCGGCGTTTGCGCTGCCGTTGTCGAGTGAGGGCGAAAACATGGTGATGACGCGGATATTCTGCTGAAAACAACAGCGACGAGTCGGTCGCGTTGGTCTAACGTCTATGGAAAGAATTGATGACTAAGGACCCTTTCCCTTTCCTAAACTTAATTGTCGCAACGCTGTACGGGCAAATTCGGAGATGATATCGTAGGATTCGTGTCGGGTATCGTAATTATCAACGCGCTGATTGATGAATGGGACGGATTCTCATCATCCTCGGATGACGAAAAGCGTCGATGATGATGATGGTGATGAAAACTGGTTGAACAAGAAATTTTAGCTTGCTGCAGCAGAAAAAGAAAGGGCCGGGGTGGATTGAAAGTACAAGTTAGGGAGGTATGCAGGTATGTTTCCTAGTATCGTGTGGAGGTAAACGAATCCTCTCGAATTGCAGAGTACACTGGCCGGCTCCTCAGGGACGAACGAAGATCTGACCAGGTAACTCTAAAAAGAGAGAGAAAGGTATGACGAGACACTCACACCTTCATGTCCAACCAATGACTGTGGTATAGCTCGAGCTGCTCCAGCTGTGTGGCTGTTGTTAATTGGGCCTTGTTGATAGCGTCTTGAAATTGAAGAAAAAGGGCCCAAAAGAATATGAGGTCCCACCGGCTGGTGTGGTAACTGACCGACTGCTGCCCTGACCACTAGGAATTGACGAAGTAATGTACAGACGGTTACCGGGTGCCCAATCTCGTGGTCTCAGGGATCTACTTGGTGGAGTTCTCCTGGAGCTACCCAAGGAAGTAAGTACCCAGTACATGCAAGAGATTGAGCTATCCCCCTAGAATAGTCGTGGGGTGGTAAGTACTCGGTACAGGTAGATGTTCGTTTTTAATCTTCTCCCTGCACCTGCCTTGTTTCCCCGATTTTGTGTCTGAGGCTCGGCTTGGAAACAGCCTCAAAAGCACTGGAATTCACTAGTATGTATCCTCATTGGGACTAAACTTTGATCAATCCTCGCAGGATCCAAAGCTTGTCTCTATACTGATTCAAAGGTGATTCCTGAGAAATGCATATGGTAATTGTACCAGTTCTCAGACACGTTACTGGGATACTTTCAATTTGTGGGTTCATCCATCGGAAATGTAAGTCCCCGTATGTTGCGAATGGCCTCAATATTCATATATATGCCAATACTTCCTCACTACGGCCAAATCCTACAACACATCTCAAAGCCCGATTTACGATATCTGATACGGTTGCGTTACTGATTGAGATTTGATTAAATGTACGGCTATTCCAACATATTCCTATCAATCCATAGGAAGGGTTGGTCGAACAAGCCGTTTGATGAAAGCCATTTCGTCCCTAGCTTGAATAAGATCGATACTCGAAGCGGGTATACGTCCCGACATCACCTAATATAGCGAAACCATGCTTTGATACTGCAAGATGATCAATCAGACACTTAACTATTTGTGAGCAACCATGACTTCTAGTCGCGCAGGTTGAGTGGTTCCCGTCTCCATGGAAGAGAGGGGATCGTAGTTGACTTGGGAGGATCTATGGGTATGTCGTGGGATGGGGATTTTGTTGCGCAGCCCAGTCTCTCCATCGTCTGAGCCTACAGAGCCCGAAAGACTTCAGCTGAACTCAAGACCGGAGAAGTACGCTAATTTTCACGTCTGCATCGACATACATATAGTTCGTTACATATACAGACTTAATAAAATGTTGGCGATGCTATTTGCAACCGTCTCTCTCATTCAAGGAGCTTATATATCGGTTAGAAGTCGGTCCTCGTTATGATGATGTTCTCTATGTCTTGTGTCATAAAAGTGGGTACGGCAGTCCGAGGTACTGGCCCCGTGGTTGAAGCGACGAGCCCTCACTCCTTTCCTAGCAGAGGTGTGGTGGGCGTTCATCGAGTGCCTTCATACCAACTACCAAGAACCAAGAGTCTGGGTTATTTGAATGGCAGTATATCGAGGATACAGAACATTACTTGCCACGTACTCGGGCTGCGGGGATTGGAGCCTTTCTCACCTGAGCTAATCATTGCATGGCCTAAATTACAGGCCTGCGAAGCGATAATGTACTCAACAGGATGGTAGATTTACTGTCATGGGAGAACGGCCTCTAAACACTTTCCCCTTATTAACCACATTCTCCATGAGACGCACGGTTTCATTTTCGCGGTTTAGCTAAAAGACTCTACGGTTACATCCTCATCAGCGGAGCAATATTGACAGTGTGGCTGTTGGTAACTAAGTGGCAGAGGAATGCTAGGGTTATGATGAGGCGATTCTCTGGATCAGTTACCATAACCGATCCTCTGGTGAAATACCAGTCGTTATTGGCCACTGGGCTCTACAGCCCGGATCCGGCCCAGCATCGGTTGGCAATCCATCTCCAGAAGATCTACAACCGGCTCAAGGACTATTCACCCTCTGTCGAGTATCGAATGAGGCTAAAAGCCATAGGCCAAGCACTGGAGCGATCCAAAATAGAGGACCGCTCCAAGTCCCTCGCCATTGAGAGCCACCCCATTCGTCGCAACCCCTTATTCTCGCGCTTCTTTGCGCGGACGGAGGGACCGGATACTCTGGCTCTCACCCGAGTCCTCACAAGCCATGAGGAAGCAATAGACATCGACTCCCCGCGGGGCCTTTTCCTGTCCGGAGAGGTGGGAACGGGGAAGTCCATGCTACTGGATCTCCTAGCAGACGGCCTACCTACGAGTCGGAAGAGGAGATGGCATTTCAATACCTTTATGCTGTACACGCTCTCGCAGCTGGAACATTATAGGAAATCGCATTCCCGGATAGGCACGGATGACCAACAATACTCCCTATTATGGGTGGCGAAGGAGATGATGGAGAAATCACCGGTCCTCTTTCTGGATGAGTTCCAGCTCCCGGACAGGGCAGCCAGCAAGATCCTTAGCAACCTATTCACGGCCTTTTTCCAATTGGGCGGAGTCCTCGTTGCGTCCTCAAACCGTATGCCTGAGGAACTGGAGAAGGCCGCCGGTTTCGACTACGTCGCACCTACACCCAGCGGGGTGATAAGTCAAATGCTAGGCCTTAAAAAGACCCGCGGGAAGGGAGAGCTTTATGGTTCTTCCAGCGACTTCGCCGCCTTCCTAGAGGTGTTGAAAGCAAGATGCGAGTTTTGGCAGATGGAAGGCGGCAAAGACTGGAGACGCCGCGAGGCTGCTGAGTTATCGAATCAATGCCCAGCACCATTGCCAGAATCTGTGACATCCCAGGCGTTCGCCCTTGACATCACAGCCCAAGTTGCATGTAATATTGATGAACCTGAGCCAAGCAATTTTGCCGGTGTCACGACAACACCTAGAAACTTTTATCTGCTGGAAGAGACGGACGAGGCGTCCTGGGCTGACGCACTAGATAGCCTCCTGCCTTCCCCTATCCAGCAGATGCCCTGGGAATCCACAACGCTTACGGTTTATGGCCGGGCAGTCACTATTCCACGGCAGCATAACGGGATTGTGTATTGGGACTTCGCGGAATTGGTATCCTCGTTTGGGCCTGCGGACTACATCACTATGGCGTCTACCTTCCACACGTTTATAATCGATGGTATCCCAATACTGACCATTCTCAAAAAGAACGAGGCTCGGCGTTTAATAACGCTCCTTGACGCCTTGTACGAAGCACGGTGCAAGCTCGTCGTACGAGCTGAGGCCGGCCCCGACGACCTCTTCTTCCCTGAAGCAAGACGCACCTCTCCCTCAACCGTACCGCCGTCCCAGTCCCAGGCGGAATCAGTAGACGCAGACGCGATCCACTCCGAGACCATCGCGGAAGCGTATCAAGATCTCCAATCTCCATTCCGACCCAACATCTCCTCGTACACGGACTTGGGCAACG
Organism: Monosporascus ibericus; assembly: GCA_004154915.1. Lineage (NCBI taxonomy): Eukaryota > Fungi > Ascomycota > Sordariomycetes > Xylariales > Monosporascus > Monosporascus ibericus. Next base: position 7,252 of record QJNU01000062.1, on the reverse strand, counting down.
CAGCGTACGACCCGGACCACGACTTCGGGTGTGACTTCGGCCTGGGGCCAACGGCACGACAGCAGCAGCAGCAGAGGCCGGCGATCAACTTCAGCAACACGGCCGCGTTCACGGGCGAGGACGAGAGGTTCGCCTACAAGCGCGCGGCGAGCCGCCTGTGGGAGCTGTGCGGGGCGCAGTGGCACGCCCGGACGGGCGAGGACTGGTGGCAGCCGCTCCCGGCCGAGGCGCGGCATTGGGAGCGCGGGTGTTCCGACGGTCTGAAGCAACGCGTCAGTGAGAGCGGCCAGAAGGCGGGCGGCGACTCCCAGATGGGGCCCGCGGTGGAGCTCGATCAGCCGGCTGGTTTGCAGAGGCTGAGGGTCGAGCACTTGAGGAAGGCTGCTGCTGTTGCTGAGGAGAATGCGAAATAGTTATTAAGTAATAGACCGAGCTGTTCGGCACTCCAAATATCATGAGAACTCTCTAAAAACATTGAACCCGAGTCGTGCACGAAGGTCTAGTTCATATGAAAAGGGATACACTCCACCTACGAGTCTCCTCAGGGTGGTGAAATGTTAGAAACCCTTTTTAAGCGGGCGTAAAGGTCCTCGGTTTATATATATGTGTAACTAGCAGGTCATAGGGCTGCACCGCACTCCGTCGACATACGTGATAATCTCAACTAAGAACTGGCAATATTCCCAACGGTTTAATATCCCCCACACCATCGCCCACCCGCTGCTTGATGGCCCCATTCGCGGAGCCATGCAAACATGTCTTTCCCACTTGCATATGCGAATCGTCATCACCGTCCTCACCACCTAGCGAGATAGGCCACCGCCTTGCCTTAGTGCTCTGGTGGTCCTCGACCAGCGAGAGACTTTCAGCGAGGGAACTCGGTGGGGAGGATGGAGGCAACCCCCGTGAATAGTGAGGACGGCGTACTGGTCCGGAGTAGTCAGGGGCGACAGGCATCGTGAAGTTCCGCTGATAACGCTTGTCTGGCGATGCCTAGGACGGAGTAGATCTTGTCGCGCGGGTCAGTGCCCGGGCACACCCGGGTATCATGGAATCAAGCCTGGAAGTAGTCCATCCAAACCCGCCTCTTCTAGTCTACGTTTGGGCCGTGATATCCTCTTACTGACTGAGTTCTCGGGTCGGAGGAGGTGTTCCGCTATGAATGAACGGGCAAGAATTGTCAAGACCGGAGCCCACGGACGGCCGGCAAACTCCTCCGCGAATCAGATGGAGACGGGTATTGTGTGAAAGGCATACAGAGTGCAATAATAATCCCGCCGGAAATCGGAAGTTCACTGTTCAGGGCGGGCCGCTGTGTACCATGTTCTTGGACCGCCGTCATTCTACCGATGCGCTACCTTCGTCGAGCGATCCCAGCCAACCTCCCCTTGGTCCTCAGAAGCAGGAGAGGGAAGAAGGGACGATAGATGCGGTTGAGGTAGGCAAATTTATTCGGCGCAGATCGAGCGACAGGCCTCCACTGGAAAATGTCGAGCGCAAATCAATACATCTTGCCCGAGCTCACCAGAAAACTCCAGACTCCATGCTACCGTCCAGTCTCGGCTCCGTGAAAATGGACTCGCTTGATATGTAAACCTTATAAGCCTCCGGTGCCCCCGCTGAGGCCGCAGTCCACCAATACTGCTAGCCCAGCCCACGCCACCCAGCTCACAGACTCGCAACGCCGGGCGCCCATCCTTCGCCAATGCGCCGCATCTCCTGGCTGAATCTGCGACTCGTGATCTGCTTGCCGCCGCGGCCGTCGAGCGGGGCGTGCTCGTCGGGGTCGTAGAAGGGGTTCTGCAGGAGGCGGACGTAGGCGGTCTGCATGGCCCTGAAGACGGGCTTGAGCTCGCCCTCCCTGAGGCCCACCCCGCCGCCGACCGCCCCGACCGACCCGGCGGCGGCGGCGGCGGCGGCGGCGGCGGCGGTAACTCCTCCTCCTCCTCCCGCGACGACAGGCCCGCTACCCCTGCCGGGACGTCCCCGCATGTCCACGACCGCGACGAACTTGACGCCGGTGTTGGTCTCGAAGCCGTAGGCGGCGAGGCGCTCGTCGACGGCGTGCAGCAGACCGTAGTCGCCTGACAGCATGGTCCCCGGACCCGAGGCGGCGGCGTGGCGCGCGCGCGCCTCGAAGGCGTCCAGCGTGCTGGACAGGAGCAGCGAGAACTGCAGCGGTGTGCGGAGCGGGTGCGCGCGCGCGTTGGAGTGGCTGTCGTACGAGGGGAATATGGAGATATGGAGAGGGTTGTTCTGCGTTTCGATTGCGTTAGTCAGTAATTATGCACCTATCTAGGTATCTTGGATAGACAGTGAGCGTGTTGTGTCGCTTTTCAAGGGAGTCGCAGCTGTCTGTATATGAAGGAAGGTCGGAAAGGTAGTAGGCAGAGGAGTGCGCTTACATTTCTCCCTATGACGCCTAGGCAGGCTATTGAGGGTATGGCCCCTGCCATTGCTGCCTTCTGCTGTGCCAATCTCGTGCTAACGACGCGACACTCGAAGGGCGTAGATTGATGTTGAGAGTTGAGAATGTTCGCATTGCGCCAGGAGCTTAAGCTGGTGATGGACGTTGCAAGGCGATAACGATGGAAGGGCGGACCCACCTAAGTAGCACTGGTTAGGTGGGGTTGTACTGCAGGGGTGTGCTTACCCCCGTATAACAAACCACCCTTCCCTCCCTCTCAACCTACGAAGTGCATACATCGTTTATAGAGCTCTGATCGACACCTGAATTCTATCAAAGTTCAAGATAATAAATATTGATGCCTACCACATGTAGACATTGTTGCCAGCATAATCGAGGCAAGAATATGTTACTCCGTGGAGTAGGAGTTTCCAATGCGTCTCTTGTGCTTTACGAAACTCATCTGTGATATTCCACAAGGTCGGCTGGAATGGCCGTTGCTCAGTGAAGCCCTGGGCGCGAAGAGTGTTCGACAAGAAGCGTTTATCTTATTTTAACGTTATCCGCCCAGTTGGCCTTCGCAAAGGGAAGACTTAGAAAAGGGAACATGAGAAGAGCTTGAATAGTCAACTCCTTGATAATCTGAGTTACATACAAAACCCGAAAGAGCAGCTGGGGGAATTCACTTAGGTACTGATACTATGCATGTGAACCTAATCCAGAACGTGCAAATTTTGAACCCAACAACCTATATCGAGCATGCACTGGAGAGGATACGTGCCTACCAGGTAATTAGAACTCACCTCCAATAGATAATGCCTCCCAAAGGCAAGAGTGATTCTTGCGGCGCTCCACAGATGCACACCCTATAAATAAGTCTGTGCGTCCGAAGTAACATCATCCGACCCAACAGCGCAACATGTAAAAGCCACATAGTTACTCCTCATCCTCCATCAGCGACTCCGTCTTCTCGAGCCCCTTCAACACCTCCTCGATCTCGACGGGATCCGTGATCGCCCAGACGCCGCCCCCCTTGACGGTATCGGAGGCGCCCCGCATGCCGACCTCCTTGCCGACGAGGTTCCGGCCCACCTTGCCGGGGCCGATGCCGACCCACCGACGCACCTTCTGCTCCTGGTCTAGGTACCTGATGCTGTCCCACCAGCGGACGGTCTCGAGGCACTGGCGGGCGAGGAGGTCGCGGACCTCGGCGGCGCTGGCGAAGGGGCGCGCCGTGACGTTGCTGACGCACTCAAGGACGCCGGGGAAGCTGACGACGTCCCGGTCTTCCCTGCCGGGCACGCGGCTCTTCTGGGCTAGCAGGCCGCGCATGACGTCGACGGCGGGGCGCATAATGGGGCTGTGGAAGGGGTCGTCGCAGCTGAGGCGGACGGCGCGGGGGTCGTGGCCGAGGAACTGGCGCACGTGCGCCACAAGCTCCTTGATGCGTGCCACGCTGCCACTGAGCACGATCTGGTTCTTTGAGTTGACGTTGGCGATGAGCACCTGCCGGATCGGCTTTTCGGAGAACTCGGCGCCGCGGATCCCCGCGCTGCGGTAGCCCACGAACCCGTCAATCGCCTCGATGAGCGCCGGCAGGTACTCGGGCTCCGTGACGAGCGCGACCATCCCGTACTCGCCGCCGTGCGCCTCGCGCGCGCGTCGCGTCGCCTCCGCCATGGCCTCGGCCCGGCGTCGGCAGATGTGGAGCGCGTCCTCGAAGGCAAGAATTTCCGCGGCCGCGAGCGCGGCGAACTCGCCGAGCGAGTGGCCCAGCGTGACGTCGGCGCGCTCCGTGGCGCGGAACCCGAACTCCTGCTCGAGGATGCGCAGGATGAGGATAGAGGTGGCCATGATGGCGGGCTGCGCGACGGGAGTAGCCGTGAGCTCGCGCGAGGGCCCTTCCTGGATTATCGATGAGAGCTTGTATCCCATGAGGTCATCGATCTCGTCGAGGATGGCCGAGGCGGTGCGCGGGAAAGCCTCGAGCCAAGGGGTCAGCATGCCGACTTTTTGGACGCCTTGGCCTGCGGATACGTAACGAGGCAAAACGGTCAGTTTGGTTGGGATCTTCTGGCTGGCTAAACGGTGTGGAAGAGAGAGGACAAGATCTAGTGAACAGACGGGGGAGTGGAAGGTGCGTTTCCTTACCCGGAAAGAAGATTGCCGTTCGCGGCCGTGATCCGTTGGTCGAAGCATGTCTGCGACCTGCGACCCGGATTGCTACCGACGTCGAGATATGGGATGCGCGACTCGCATTGGGACAGCCGGGGTGATGAGTCACGGAGGAGCGGGCGGCGAGCCGGGCGGGCCGAAAACGCATTGGTGAAGCAGACACTCTCATAGCCGTGCGCCAGCTATACTTGAGCGTCGACGGCGGTGTCTGATATCGGAAATCATCGAAGACTATGTGTGTAAGTAGGGAGCTACTCTTCGGGCTTGGTGGAGAAAAGAAGGCTGAATTGGGGTTCCGGGAACGTGGAAGGCTTATGCCTAGTATGACGGATGCCTGCCGTCTACCAAGGGAAGGGAAGGGAAGGGAAGGGAAGGGCAACTAAACGTCAACATAGATGCCAAGCTAGAAAATGGATCTACCCCACATCAGACCTCGGGGGCTGCTAGGACCCGGCCTCCGAGATACCGGGTGACATCCATACTCTATGTCCGGTCACTTATTGGCGGCTGGAACTTCAATGTCACTATTTTCCGAAACTCTCGTAGGCTAACCATAGGAGAAGTGGTTTTATAAGAGTTCCGACTTTGCCGCATATCGAAATGGGTTGTCCTTGATTAGCCCCCGATTTCTTACTGGCTTTTAGCTGCAGTTACTGTATATCCGATACAAGCCGCTCATCGCTAACGGCTGTGCGGTGACGGGGCGTGGTAGGTGGATGTTCTCTCTCTTCTTCCGGGTTAATCCTAACACCTAATTTCGACGCCCCCCTTGCTTACGGTAAGGTACTTGACACCTTTATATGGCTTCACACTCTCGCCGAGACCGCGGCTCTTCTTGCTGTCGAGTACTATGCTCTCCACCTTGATTCCACTCGCTAACCACCCTTTGACTGAGAAGCTGACCGACGCGGAGCTGGGCATGAGGATCTTATTCTGCGCGAGTTTCTTCGCGTCCTTCTCATCCTCGGCCTTCTCTGTACTGGCGGCTGGTTTCGTATCTGATGATGACTGGTAAGGCTCGTCGTATGTGTAGTCCCCACCGAACCCAAATCCCGTCGGGTCCGCGTCTTCGAGATCATCGGCTAGGGGGCCGACCACCGTGCACCGTAACCCGAAGTATGCCGTCCCTGCTGAAAGTTCCTTGGCCGGTATATGCCATTCCAGGACATTGTCCCCTGGGCTGTAGCTTGCATCCCCCCTCGTTGGTCGGATGTCTGAGAGATTCCTCACGTCAGAAGGTAAAGGGACCGACACGACAACGTCCTGTAATAATGGGGAGGCGGCCGTCCCCGCCTGCGGTCCACCAAATCCTCTCCCACCAGAGGCTCCCCCTCTACCGGACGGTCCAGACAATGAGAAGCCGGAAGGACCAAAGATTTTGTGAACGTGTAGTCGAACATCGAAATCGGAACCCGTTGACCCAAGCCCCGTCTTAACTTCGACGTCTACAGGCAGCTTCAGGTTGTTCGAGCTCAGGGATCCACTCTTTCCGTTCGTGAAGGGCAGCAGATCGACCTCGTAGCCTGCTAAGATAAAACGACCATCGGGGGGTATGAAGCTGAGCTCCCCAGGCCGTTCCTTCCATCGGCCCAGCCGCACGCATGGATGGAAGACGGGCAATTCCATTATACTAGTTAGATTATGCTTTCCCGAAGGCCCAGTGAGATTTAGGGTGATATCCGGGACTCCGGATACTTTGGAGGTGAATGCGATAGTCCCATTTGCGAAAGCGGCGATCGGACGCCCGGACGGGGCAAGAGTGACCGTGAGGGTTTCCACTACATCGGCATAAAGTTCGTTGGACGTATGACGGACATTCGCTCTTCTCCAAGGCAACGCAGGCGCGTTCTGGCCGGTCAGTGATAAAGAACTCGGATTATTGACATTGTTGCCGAAAGCAGGTTTGCTAGGCAGATTCATACTGCCCAACAGCTTCCCTAATAAGCCTTCGACTTCAACAACATCCCTCAGGGCGTTAGGTTCTGTCGTGTTGATTGTGCCAGCATCGCACATCTCGGTGAGGAGTTGGGCGACGACATCGTAGTTGGCTTCGATCTTGTGGGCGAGCAAGGGCGCACCCAGAAACTCTTCTAGCGCATCTATCACACGATGGAGGAACTCAAGGACGAGGAGCGGCTCTATCTCAGAAGACGTCGTCGTCAAGTAAAGCAAGCCGGCATGCTCCAGGCTAAAGACCAAAGTGGCAGGGCTCGTGTTGGACAAGTAGATTAGATTCGGTCTTGGGGCTGGATGTTGGAGATAAAGAGGAAGTAACTGCGATGCTGACAAAGGGCGGGAGGTATAGGTATGAGATAGGATTGCGCGGCTGGTAGATGATATAAGTCAGTTAAGTGCTCAGTCAATAATGAAATCCCAGCTGGCCTTTTGAGACTTACGTGTGCTCATCATAGATGTGCAGCGCCTCTATTACACCGTTCATGACGGTCGTATTATCCGAAACATCGTCAACTTTAATGGCTACTGGGTAACGTTAGAAGGCAAAGCAAAGCAAAGCAGTACCTCCGAAAGTGTCATGTTTGGTGGAGGGGCAGGGCAAATGCGGCATAGGGACGTCACTGGGCTGCTGGCCAGCGCAAAGGGGGGGGGGGGGGGGGGGGGGGCCGCTTTGGGGGGGGGAATGGGGGGGCGGGGAGCCCCCGCTGTGGCGGG